>CABFWB010001367.1:48042-61052 GCA_902151455.1 Timema bartmani | reverse complement strand
ACTTCGACCCCCCCCCAACATCAAGCAGAGTTCAGCAAGCTCAAGATAAATAGAGGGAGGCCTATAGGGGAGTTAGTCCCAACACTAGTCGTTATTCTGTGGGCGACCAAGTCTGGGTGAAGAATTATAGGAGAAATGAATCCAAGTCGGTCAGTCCAAAGGTAAAGCAAATATGGGACCACGACGTATCCAGGTTTATGTTCCACACCTGGATATGACCTGGATTCGACGTGAGGACCAATCAAGAAAGCCACCCATAAGTAACTTACTAATGAAGAACAAAGGCGAGCACCGCTTACAGCCCAATGCCCAAATAATGTTGCACCCTTTCCTGAGGACACACTGAGTGACCCGAATCTGAAGCAAGAACCCCGAACCCCTGCAGCTGTGGACCTAACTAACACCTGGTATGAGTATCCTTGGAAGAAAGCACAGCTTGGAAGTGCGCGGTTCGACTCCACCAGATTCGCGCCCTCAGAAATTAAGCCGGCGAAGAGACCTATCGAAGAGTTGTGAAATTAGAGGGGAGGAGATGTGGGATATTACAGTGGTATAGTTGGTAACATTGTTTTGGCTATGAAATGGTATGGTGATCTGTGAGAGGTGTGACTTGGGAAGTGTTGTGCGACAAGATAGGAAGTGTGAACGGTAAAATAGTGGCGAGTATTTAACATGGACATTTATTTGGGGCACCTTTTAGAAAATAAAAACATATTTTTTGCCGTAAGCGTGGGTATGATTTTACTCTTTTATTTAGTATTATTTTATATGCATTGATGATATTCATCAAAAGTGATAGATGCAGATCACGTGAATTCACGATTAATACGTGAAAATATGTCTGGCAGGAACCACACGGGCCAGGCCCCACCAACATTTCTCTTTCTTTTTATTATATAAAATATTTTGGGGAAAAAAACATGAATATGAAGTGGAACACCATTCTCTACACGCAGTGAATTATTGGATTTATTACACAATATTCAAATCAAGATTATTCATCCCCCGCTGAAAAGGTCACGCTAGAATGGTACCAGCGCTAGAGTGACCGAACATAGAAGCTGAACAGGGCCAGCTGTGACAAGGCCCTTTCAGAGAAAGTGTGAGAGGTCCCTCAAGGTCAATCCCCCTATAATTCGGGCGCGAGCCTTACACTAGCGAATGCGGCCAGCCTGGGCTGGCACGCTACATGCTAAAGATGATTTATATTTTTTTTGGCGTTTATGTGTCTGTATTTTAGTATGTGTTAAGATGCAAGAAGTAAGATGACACGTGAAAATTATTAATTAAGATGAATAAAGTAGATTCTTTATTTAAAAATTCCGTTCACTTCATTAAAACTGCAAGAAAAACTTGAAATTAAACTTTTAGGAGCAGATTGGCTTATTAACTTTACATTTATGCAGGTGGATGGCAAAAAAAAAAAACTTTTTATAATGCTTGGTTTGGTAAACCATTATTGTGGTTAACTGTGAATGAAGAAAAAAAAAGCTTATTTTATTTTTATTGTTTATTATTTGATGGTGAGGGGGTGTAGACAGCGGCAGGCTGTAAGGATCTTAAACATTTAAGTGAAAGAATTAAAAAACATTAGGAATGTGCAATTCATTTGAAAAATGCATGAAAGTTTAAAACATTTGAAACCGTAAATATTTCACGGTCAAAATTTCAGTCCAAAAACACAATGAACAGGTGTCAAAAAATAGGGATATATTAGGCAGAGTAATAGAATGCTTAAAATACTGTGTTATCTACCTATGAACTGTCATTCAGAGGCCACAATGAAAATCAAGGTGATTTTGTAATTCTAGTGATTTTTAAAAATTAGGAAAACTTAGATGAATTTAATGTACATATGTTAATATGTGGTGAGAAAAAAATCATTATTGGTAAGCACCTGGCTCCACAAAAAATAAAGATCACGCTACGGCAATGATATTTGGTAGCTTTTCTAGTTGTCAATAAGAAAATAGGGGGATAGAAACGTTTATCTCACTTCACATTTATTATTATTATTATTATTATTATTATTATTATTATTATTATTATTATTATTATTATTAGTACTATGGGTTGGAGTCAGAAGTAAAAAAAAACCTACATTCGTTGATGAAGGCGTAACGTCCCCCAAATATCTCCGGGTAGCTGCTGTTCTTGTCCGTGAAGAAACCAAGCGACAGCACCTGGTACAGCGAGATGCGCCGGCGAGGAGGGATAGGACCGCAGTAACGTCCCCCGAACGGCGAGTTGATAAGTTCTGAGGCGTCCGGCTTCTTTGCTTCCGAGTACACGTCCATGTACTCGTGGATACACCTGTAACACGACACGCAGGTGGTGATCAATCCTGGCTGGAAGCACAGCTTGCATATATACACCTGTAACATGACACGCAGGTGGTGATCAATCCTGGCTGGAAGTACAGCTAGCATATATACACCTGTAACACGACATGCAGGTGGTGATCAATCCTGGCTGGAGACACAGATTGCATCCATACACCTGTAACACGACACGCAGGTGGTGATCAATCCTGGCTGGAGACACAGCTAGAATATATACACCTGTAACACGACACGCAGGTGGTGATCAATCCTGGCTGTAGACACAGCTAGCATATATACACCTGTAATACGACACGCAGGTGGTGATCAATCCTGGCTGGAAGCACAGCTAGCATATATACACCTGTAACATGATACGCAGGTGGTGATCAATCCTGGCTGGAAGCACAGCTAGCATATATACACCTGTAACATGACACGCAGGTGGTAATCAATCCTGGCTGGAGACACAGATAGCATATATACACCTGTAACACAACATGCAGGTGGTGATCAATCCTGGCTGGAGACACAGCTAGCATATATACACCTGTAACATGACACGCAGGTGGTGATCAATCCTGGCTGGAAGCACAGGCAGCATATATACACCTGTAACACGACAAACAGGTGGTGATCAATCCTAGCTGGAGACACAGCTAGCATATATACACCTGTAACACGACACGCAGGTGGTGATCAATCCTAGCTGGAAGCACAGCTAGCATGTATACACCTGTAACATGACACGCAGGTGGTGATCAATCCTGGCTGGAGACACAGCTAGCATATATACACCTGTAACACGACACGCAGGTGGTGATCAATCCTGGCTGGAGACACAGCTTGCATCTATACACCTGTAACATGACACGCAGGTGATGATTAATCCTGGTTATAGAAATAGCTAGTACCTGCATTTGTGAATAGATGTGTAACATTTTAGACAGGTGGCGATTAATCTTTGTGATAAATCTAGCAGTTGTGAATAGATGCGTAACATTTCAGACAGGTGGTGATCAATCTTGGCTAGAGATACAGTTTGCACCTGCAGTTGTGAATAGATGTGTAACATATCAGACAGGTGATAATCAATCCTGGTTATAGATACACCTAACACTTGCAGCTGTGAATAGATGTTTAACATTTCACACAGGTAGCAATCAATCCTGGCAATAAATATAAGCAGATGTGAATAGGTTTGTTTCATTGCACATAAATATCGTGTAAAATTAAAACATAGGTTAAAATGCATCCTATCATTTGAATGAAAATAATATTTTATGTGGTTCATCAATTATCTCTGTAAGTAAGAAAATGGCATCATATTAAGTTCCATGCTTCTATTAACGACACGTCTATTTAAGATATAACCCTGTAATGAAAACAAATTATTTTGGTGTGTCTTTTTGTAAGGTATAATTTAATGTTTAATTTGTTTCACGATATCAAGCAAATACTTGATCAGTATATATTTGATTAACTTAGATATGTAAAAAGGTAGGAAATATTCCAGTGTTGACTATGCGCCCTCAGTTTATATTTTGAAACTACGTATTTTCTATGTGTAGGCCAATACGTTGCAAATCATGAGTGATCGAGTTTATTTACTTGCTAAGTATGAACCTAGAATTAAAATACACTGGAGTCGCGATTATCCAGTCTAAAGTGGCTGAATTTCGGAAAATCCGGATAATAAGGAATCCGAATATAAATAATTCTCAGTATGGATTTGCCTGATGTAGCCATGACTCGCGGATCCCTCCCTTGACACAGATTCTGTTTCCAGCCGAATCGAAACAGTGCTGCTATCTATACCGACCAAGCGTAAGTGACTGCAATAGTACCGCATTAAACACCAACTGCATGCATAGCAGTTATGATTTGCTGTCTCCAATGTAACAGTTTTAAGGCGTTTGCAATTAATTTTTGATTAATTACTAGTGGATATATACCGGTTTGTTTATTTTATAACACACTTGTTAATACAGAGAACCGGGCCGGATAATCGCGACTCTAGTGTATATATGTTGTGCGTATAGGGTAAGTATCAAAACAATCAAGTTCCTATATAGTCAGGAATGCTATTTTCATGTTTTTTTTTTTTAATTTCATGGATATTCCAGATTTCTTGAAATATTGCAGGTATTAGACAATTTTTTTTGTATAATTTCAAATTAAAGAGTTAAAAAATACCGTAACGTATTAAAAATCTAGTCTATTTTTTCTAGAAAATCCTATCTATTTCAGTGGGGTTTTATCGGGAAACTATATAGCTTTAAATGTTATGAAAAATTGGAGAAACGTTTTAGAGGATTCATTTTTCTCCAAAAGTCTTCAAATTGCATTAAATTCAATATATCTTTTTAAGTGAACAAAGCATTAGACTTCATTATATTGGATTGATATAATATATTTATATAAAAAGAGTGTTGCTGTAATTTCACACTTAAAAAATAAACTAAAGTAAACTTTGATTGTATGTACACTCCGTTTACTCTGAAAGGTACGGTACAGTAGCCCCATGGCTTCTTTGGTGCTGACTGACAGTTTACAGCTAACTTCTGACAGTCAACAGTTAGGTATATACATAAATTTTGACTGTCAGAAGTGACAGCTGCTAAACACATATTTTTTGCAGATTCATATGGTTCGGCGTAGGGATACATAATTTGGTCTGGTAGCTTTTCAAAGCCGTCAGCTGTCAGCTGTGAGCTGTCACTCGGCACCAAAGAAGCCATGGGGCTACTGTAGGTAATCTTGCTTGGTTCCACTGTGGTGTAGCTTATAAGATATACCACAGCGCAATCAGCTGAGCTAGGACTGCTATATTTCAGGGTAAAAGGAGTACAGGTAATTCTCCTATAACGCGTGTTTTTTACTAAACAATTTGGATGTAACGAGAACAGAGAAATATGGATAGTTTAGATAACGCGGTCCCTAGACGGTTATCGCGAGATTTCCGAAGGCGGGCCACTGTGACTCACCGCATATATTGCCTTGCTCTCTCACCAGTTAACACTGCTGCTGCATAGATCACGTGCGCGAGTATTGGTTTCTGTGATTTCCAGTGCTAGTGGCTTGTTTCTCCACCACTGGGTATCGAAAGAAAAGTATCGATACTGTACTCATTAAAAGTATCGGAAGGAAAATTTATATCGAAAGAAAAGTATCGATAACAGTAAGTATCGGTATAGAAACTTTAATATGGATATATATTTTTTAATCTAGTATTAATAACTTCAACATTTGCATCATAATTGTATTTTTATATTTATTTAAACACTGCAAATTATAATGAATTTATAATGATTAACAGCTATGAATTATGATGAGCTAAAAGAGATTGAATGCTAGAGTTGCTACTTGCTTGTCACGCAGAAAATGAGTGAGAACTAAGAAATAGTTTCATTTGTGAAGATAGCAAAAAAGTTGTTTCTTTCGATACTGTGGCGATACCGTAATATAAGTATTAACTTCAGAAAAGGTATAGGAAAAAAGTATCGAGTAAAAAAAATACTAGTATCGAAAGGAAAATATCGATATTAGTAGAGTATTGATACTTTTTTCACATCCCTATCCCCCACTACTGCCGTAACCGCGTTTAATCTAGTCTGCATAAGTATATTTCCAGCTTGATTGCAAACTATCATTGTACAAATACGCCGGCTTTTTTTTTAGTGCGTGATTGATCGCGATTGTATTGCTCGAGATGGTTCAAGATCGAACATCCACGGGCGTGACCGCATGGAGTGGTATAATTCAGCTGTGGTGTGGATAGGAAGAACAAAAACTGCCACATTATCTTTTCCCCGAAAACCCATTTTGTCAAAGGAACAAAACCAATGATGGCTCTTTCTGGGATAACTTTTTTTTTAGGTAAACTAGTCTGGCCGGGGACTACTTCAAGGGGAGTGATCAACAAAGAACACCCATCAAATAAAACTTTTCCTTTCAGCATAGGAACATGGATTGTAATGGTGACGAAAAGGACTGGGAAACTGGAAAATTTGAAAATAAAAATGGAGGGATAGTGGAAAACAATCTTGTAAAAAAAATCCTCAGTACACCCGACCGAGATTCGAACCTCAATATCTTCGTCATCGGCAGTCTTAATACTACTACATACATAGTAACTACTGCCACCTGTTCAACCACAGATAATCTTTATAAGACTATTTAGAACGTTAACTTATAAGGGCCAAGTTTTTTTAGAACATTCAAGAATATATTAGCAATTTAGGCTGAATGACAACCCAATTCTCAGACACAATTAAATCTGGTCATGTTATTTGAGTAACCGTGCCTTACACTCAGAGGAGCTTCATATTAGCGATGGGGTTGGTCCAAAATGGTGAATTGCCAAAGTAGTATTTCCTACACCTGAAGTCCTTGGGTAAAAAAAAAATCTTCTAAATTCCTCCAATTCTGACTAAGACTAACAGGCACCCATAATTAATCCCCCACTAAACACCTATATACCTGGACATCCTCCACTGTTCCAAATCCCAAGGACCATAATATCCTAACTTTCCTTACGGCCCACTCATTCACAAATTCATAATCAAAATTGCCACTCCTCGCAATGGCATATACTAATAAATATGTATTTTCTCGTAGAGCACCATCTCTTTTGTTCCACCATTCACACTCTCATTGCTCTTTGCACCATCTGTATCAAGCTTGGAACCTATAACTAGAAGTGCGTAAAATGGCAACCATAGATTTAGACGATGATCCTGGATTATCTTACCCTGCCTAGGCAAGAATACCACCCCAACAACACTCCGTGAAACACCTTGCACCCGCAGTGGGAAACAAACACCCTATTTCTTGGGCACCCTACGCCCATCAATGCAAGTATCTTCAGACCCCAGCCGGTTGAAGGCCCTCATTGAGTAGCCCGAGAAAACCCTAACCACCCATTTCCTGGCCCTTGGCGGGGGAAGCTGGCCCCTCCAGCAACATCAGAGGGAATCAGAAACGCAAACTTAGGTATAACTCCGGCTACCCGGAGCAATGACCCTATGTTGGCGAACGGTGACCTCGTGGAGGTGTTCTGATCAACTACACCCGCCGAAACCGGGTACGTACTACCAGCCGCTTAGTACACTTCCATATAGATGGCCCACAGGGGTTTATCGCCCCTATCCGCCCACTGTCCGGGTCGTCAGGCCGACCAGCTAAGTGGGGCGTTCAGAGGCAGCCACTAGGAGGCACTCTGCAGGGATTTTTTTTAGAAAGACAGGTTCACACTCCCATTTGGGAGAGCATCCGAGGGGTACCACCATGAGGGAAGGAGTAGACTACGTCTCAGCCCAACCCTAAAGAGCGGACAACACCAGACCTAGCGTCACCCCCTCAACATTCACACAGTATGTATCCCCCTCACACCACTAGGATAAGTGTCTGCGATGGCAACGCTTAACTCGCAAAGCAAAGTCAACCTAATCCCTACCAGCCAGCCAGACGCTTCAGTCTAGCAGCTAAGTCAATAGCCAAAAGGTGGTGGCCGCAAGAGGTACGTGCTAGAGGTGTTGGTGCTTTTCACCCCAATGAGAACAAACATGTACTTAGAAACTAGCAGATGTTATTTACATGAAACAGGCTCTTATCGAGCGCGCGTGAAACTAATGCAATGCCGTTTGTTGTAATCACTCACGCACATTTTAAAATATACTTTAATAGCTCCCACAAATAATTAATAATTTACACTTTATTAAGATGCCATGATGATTGATCGAAAATATGGAAAGGGTCCTCCCCTGAGAAAATGTATTGGATTGAAGTCTCAAAATACGCTTTTTAAGGCAATCTTTGGCTCCTGAAATTAAGATGCAACATAAGAAGAATGTTTCAACTTCATCCGAATTCGTAATATTTATACAATCTCAAGAGGGAAGGGTGGGAAGAATTTCCCTGCGGGTTCTCTTGGATGCAAACGTGAAAAGCGTGAAATAATCTCCAGATACTGTTTTAGACCTTCGACTGCACAATCTTAGAAGAAAAGGTAGTTTAGATTGACTGTAATATATTGTATATAGACTCCTATGGATCTATTCCTGAGATGTTGCTAGATGGAGCGGTCACGTTACATAATCTTAAGATTTTTTCTGTTTAACTATTCTACGATAGAACTTGGCTACGAAATGAAATTTTTTCGTTCGAATATATCTCACTGGGTTCCATATCCCGGATTTGCCAATTTCGCAACAACGTATGAAATTATTTGTCATAGAAAAGTTCAAGTCGCCGAAGCTTGGATGAATTTTTTTTTACCAAAGAACTTGACAATGAAATTGATAGGGTGCCATGTATATTTGGTGAAAGTAAGGAGTCTTTCGAGCTAAGTGAAAATAAATGTATGGTATCTAATTGTTCGGAATGAACTAACAGCTGCTTTAAATCTAAAAATATTATCTATAAAGGCCCGCTCCAACCTAAGAGAATCGAAGCGCGGCATCCAGAAAAGTATTATGTCCATGTATTTAAATGGATCCACTCTCACTTAGANATGTTTTATGTAAGGTGTGGCCCGCAACACTTAAGCTGGGGAAAAAGTGGCCCTTGATTCAAAAAAGGTTGAAGACCACTGACTTAGACGAATCGATTCAAAGCGAAAAGAATTCTCCTCAGAGAACACTTTCTTCAATTAGCGTTGCCAGGAAAAGTTTGTTTCATCGGTTATTTCCGGGCAAGTTTGAGGACATTCGGCAGAACAGTGTAGTGTTATCATCGAGCGAAGCGGTGAAAATATTCGTTAGCTCTCGCTTAAGTGTCAAGTTTGCAACAGCTAGGCTTACACTGGAGCGAACATAAGAGAACTGAACGTTCACATTTGTTCGGTAAAACATTCACATATGGTCACAATCGTCACTGAACATGTGCACTTACACTAGAGAGAACAAGGGAGAGTAGCTCTCGGAAGCCTTTCTTTATTTATTCTTTAGTTAAAACGCCACGCAAAAACACAAAGGAAACTAGGTCAAGTACAACTGAAGTTAATCACTTGATGCGAACTGGACACCCGGTCACACTGAAAGAAAACAGAGCAGGAGCGAACACGAATAACCTTTAACGATTCGCTGAAAAAGCGACCATAGTCGGAGCACAAGCCAATGCAAATGGTAACCTAGTGAACACGAGTGGAACCTATTTGAAGGCTGTTCGGCACCGCTCAATGTTCCGTTCACACCGAACTGAATTTCGTAATCACAATTGATAGTTCGGTTGTGTTCTCCCCGCTGTAACAATAACCTAATCATTCTGATTTGGTTCGCATTCGCTGATGATCCGCCCGCTGTCGGTCTTTGAGCGAATCATCAAAGGAAATTCGTGCTCTCCCCTGTTATATGATCGTTCGAGTGTAAACAGGCTCGCCTCGTGGACGTTTCTTGCGTATTGCTTTGCATCATTTATTATTTTTGTGTGTCTACAGTCTGGATTAATGTTCATACTTGTTTGTATATTTTTTTTTATTCGTGGTCATTGTTTTTTGTGCAGTAATGCATATTAAGTTATTATACCCAAATTTTCCTTTTTTCCTATTATTTACACAACTTTTCGCATGGATACAAATGCACCCACCATACAAGATAATACTAGCTGGTCTTTATCAACATTACTTTCCATGGTACGCTAATTAAACTATTTATAAGGCCTATAATTAAAGATAAATGTAATCAACACTCCCGGGCACCGGCATTTGTGGGAATGGATGGATCTTTTGTGAGCATCGCTGTTCATGCCAATTCTCAATTTGTTCCTCCAGGTGTGAATTCCCCTAGAATAGGCCCGAATAGATTCGAATGGAGCAGGAATGAATGGTATCGAAAGTTTTCTGAATACTCGTTCGTTCGAAATCTCTAACATTCGCAATGTAGCTTAAATTAATTAATTTTAGCACCGCGTCTTAACACCCGTTTGGGTTCGGGTTTGACGAAAAGGAGGACAAGGAGACTCAAAATTTAGGAAATTTAAGAAAAATGTAGGACGTTACAAAATAAAAGTTCAAAAGATATAGTAAAAAATTACTTCATCTTTTTAAATGATTGTTCAAACATATTTTTCTAATTACATAATATTTTTAAAAAAATACCTTGTTGGTTTAAAATATACTTGTAAAACTCTGAATAGGTAAAATGCTTAAAATTATACTTCAACAATAAACCCTTTACTGAATCTACATCCAACTTATTTCTCTAATTTTTCCATTGTTTGTGCAGAGATTAAAGAAAACACCCTCTCAACATTGGTATTTTGTCCTGGTAATAAAAAAATATTCTGCCATTTTCAGTAACTCTGAATGACATTCATCATGTTTGTTATTCTCAAAATACTTAACCCATTTATCATTCACTACATGGCAAATTTTTAAGGTCTGGCCTTTGTGTTCAATGTACATCTTTAAATTACATAATTGGTCAGTGGTCAGAAACTTTCACGTCATCAATTTTTAACCCTCTTTGATTTAAAAACATTAAAAACACTACAGACATTTCTACATCTTTCATTTGAACCTTTCCTCTAAAATCAATCCATTTAAAACTTTTAAAATCTGCAAATGAGACACTCCATTTCTTTAAATAATTAGCATTCCCTGTACAAAGACGATGCTTTCTTCATAAAACAATCTACTTCACTAATAAATCCCTCCTCCCGCGCACATGACACCTCTTTGGTCTAAAGTGAAATAAATGAACATTCTAACCTGTTCTCTAACAGGGAAGACACATTTTATATTATATCAATTAGAGAATATCTTTCTTTTTGTATCTATTTGATGTTGTCGTGCAAAACATATATTATAGAATCTAAGTGCCACAAATATGCCTTACTATATATTACTATTACTACTATTACTTATCTAGCTAATACAACTCTTCAGAATTGTAAGGGGATTAGGCAAAGATAAAAAAATATGATTGCAAAGCTTCAAACATCTCAAGTATCCTATGGATTTCTGGAAATAGAGATAGCCACCTAATTATAGTATGGGACAGTAATTGCTTGTAATCTACATTGACAAATTCCCAATACTCATCAAGTTGTTCTGTTCTTACTGTATACATAGAAAAATAATTATACAATTTAAAGACAATGCACTCCAAATCAATTTTCAAACTGTCAGAATCTGTCAAACTGTCACATTATGGAGAATATGCACTGGGCAGCCTACACCAGTCAAATTTTTGTTCACACATTCCTTTAATCGAGTGAAAATATTTTCACCCTCAGCCCTTATAGGCCCTCCAAAATTTGTGTTGGTATTATCACCAGCAAATGCTACACATTTATCAACAATACCAAGCCTATTTAGTGTATCACTTATTTAGGATGATATTGTATCAGAAGTTTCATTGGGAGTTGTTTTTAACTCTACAACTTTAGTTTGGATACCTCCTACTTTATAATCAAAATACTGTATTAAAGGTGGAAATATTTTCAGAGATCCATGATTGCTGCCTTCTGTACAGACACCAAAACAAGATATTCCCTTTAAGCACTCTATTGTTATATCAACAGAATGTTGCCCAAGAATTTTGTTTATTATAGCTTCAGTCTTTGTTCTAGCACATGACACTTTCTTGGCAATATCAGAGTCATAATACAGCTCAGCATTTAGTTTGGGCGTACAATCCATAGATCTAAACGATGAATGATCCCTAACGGTGTGAAATGCCAGAGCTGCCTCTGCTGCGTAGATTTTGTTGATTGATTGAAAAAACTTGATATATCTCAAATGTTACTACAACTCTGAATGATTTCTTGTGTTTCTGAGACTGGAGATGAACTTCCAAATCTTGTGCCCATACAAAGGGTAAACTCAATTTTAGTAAAAATAGTTAGGGGATTATTAATAATGGCAATAAATTCTATAGTTAATAATAAAATAATAATTTAAATCTATATGAAATTTTAAAATATATTTGGTCAAAATGAATAAAACACATTGCTCATAAAAAAATGTATAGGCATACAAACAAAATAAAATCAACCTGTTTAAAAACAATGTTAATGAAGATGTTTTTTAATTGGCTTCCCTTTATTAGCTATATAAACGTACGTTCCTGCAGGACAAATGAACCACTCCGCTTTATTTTCGTTTCTACCTCGTTTAAATGATTTGTATTTTCGAGATAAACTATCACTAAATTGGCATTTTTAAACATAAGATAGACACATCCCCAGGCCACACACTATCGGAAACAGACTGAAATAGTATACAGAAAGAATGGTAAATAATTAGGATGCGTACTGTGATTGGTTGCATGACACCATACACGCAGCCAATAGAATGTGAGCACGTAAACTACATGTAGGCGTGGCGAGTTTACTGATTAAAATGCTCAAAGACTGCTAGTAATAACTGAAATACCATATCACGAGAGGGTTTCTAATTGCATATCACTTTGAGAGAAAATAACACCAAAAAATTTCAAATTTATTTATTTTGTCAAAATAAAGGACATTTTGCAATTTTTGAAAATTCCTCCTGGACATCGGACAAAGGGTTGAAATGTAGGACATGTCCGGGAAAAGTAGGACGTCTGGTTACCCTGTTCGGGTTGTACGCTTAAGTACTAATTACGCTAATGGATTAAGAATTGGGAAGGTTGAATTTAGAGGAAGTGAGCCTGCATTTGTGTGGAGGGAGAGTGGATAACCATTTAGGGAAAACCACCCCAG
>CABFWB010001367.1:20652-32826 GCA_902151455.1 Timema bartmani | reverse complement strand
GTATTTCTATTTGCTGATGTTTGGATTGTAAATGTAGTTCTATTTGCTGATGTTTGAATTGTAAATGTATTTCTATTTGCTGATGTTTGGATTGTAAATGTATTTCTATTTGCTGATGTTTGGATTGTAAATGTAGTTCTATTTGCTGATGTTTGAATTGTAAAGGTATTTCTATTTGCTGATGTTTGGATTGTAAATGTAGTTTTATTTGCTGATGTTTGAATTGTAAAGGTATTTTTATTTGCTGATGTTTGTTATGTACAGTTCAGGCAGAGTAATGATTTATTAAACATTGGTTTTGCTTGAATTTCGAACTATCAATTAAACATTAAAAATATAAACGTTATTCTAACAACGCATTATTAAACTGTAAGCAAACGGTGAAAGAAAAAACAACAACAAAATCAACGGCTATTATTATAAGATAAGTTTTAGAAATAATATCGTTTCGCGTCAATCAGAAAATCCACAAATCCGTATTATAGATTAAATAAAACCTAATTAAAATTTTCCCGAAGGCAACAGATCCTAAACGCTAAGACGTGTCCTGCGCCTGCTTGCTATCCGAGATTAAAAAATCAATTTTTTTAGTACCGGTTCAGGGTTCTCTTTAGAACAGGTTCTGTACCATAATAATTCAATAATTTTTTATAAAATTTTTCATAATGTGATAAGAAATGACGTGAAATTCTAACAAAAATGTATTCTAAAGAAAACATAATTCCTAGCACGCTTATAAGTTCACGAAACATTAATTATGATCCGTAATTTCTATATTAAAATTATAAAAATAGCAAAGTAGATATTCCAAACTGTTTTTATAAAGTTTTTGTTCAAACAAAATGTTAGAAGAAAACTTTTAGTTAACACAAGACATTTGTGCAGCCAACTAATCGTTAAAAATATAAGGCCGACTCAAAATGGCGTGTTAGACCTGCTCATAAAAAGATTTTAATTCGTAAACCTTTCCTCAAAGATTGTACGATAATAATGAACGATAAAAAAAACTATAAAACTATATAATCTTAATTTTATTTTTGAATTACTTTAATGAAAATAATATTGTAATAATACTATTACTGGTATTACTTTTGAAGCGATACTGTGTGGTTATTAAAAGCTGAAAGGAGAATGTTATTGCAATGCCATCAATGTAGCTGTGTATAAATTTAGACATTTTAAATTATACAGGGAGAAACAATTTTTGCTCCAAAGGGGCTTATAAAGAGTGACTTTAACCATCTAGGTTATTTCTTAGTTTATCATACTAAATTGTTTGTATTCAATGCGTGAAAAAATTACAACTTGAACCAAGGGCGTAGTAAGCTCATTTTTTTAGGGGTGTCCGCTAACAAATTCTAGGGGGGGTTCGGACCCTCCCAACCCTGCCCTTTCTTTCAAACCTTTCATGGTTTGCAAATTATGTTTTAAGTAAGTAGTTATGGGTGGAGAAAGGTAGTAAACCTACCTACATAAGCTACAAACTCCAGTTCTTATGACTGTTCTATTATATAAGCTGCTATTTTCTTAGGATGATTCCTCAAGTAGGATCTTACAGTTGAAAGCAAAAATATTTGTCTCATTTTCTTGGACCCCAATTATTTAAAGATTAGGTTTTTATATATATTTGTAGACCCCTCTTTGAGGGGGTGTCCAAAAAATTCCAGGGGATCCAGTAAATCCCAGGGGGGGTCTGGACTATCACCTTTCTTCACCCTTGACTTGAACACAGGAATAGAACCTGGGATCTTTAACTTTACAACAAGTGAAGAGTAGCTCTAATACAAAACGAAAGGTTGGCTCAGTGGAAGAACATAGGCGCACACAGCCAGAGGTCCCGGACTCAATTACCGTATCCATAGTTTTCACTTAATTATTATTATTATTATTATTAGCACCGCGTCTTACTACCTGTTCGGGTTATACGCACTTACGCTAATGTGCAGTGGTAGGGTGATTGTGAGATGAAATGGAGGACCTACAGTTTAACGTGGAATCCGAACCACGGTGGAGGCATGGCATTCCTCACATTCACAAGTTGTGATTAATACACGTCTTGTCATTCACTTAATTAAATTAGATTCGTGTATCAAGACTGATCCTATGGACAATTTATCACGTAACGACTATAAATCAATGTTAACTTTGTTTGGACAACATAAAGAGATGCATGAGTAGACATAGCCGTTATTTATATAACTAGGCTAACAATTTTATTAGATTATTAAACGTAATTGCTTTGCGGAGCACTAGTTTTAAATAATGTATACACTTACCATTTGTGTGATAGTGAGGTTCTCAATTAGTATGTTTGTAACACACGGTTTAGCTGATATTTATTACTATCAGTGTGTGTACTCAGCGTGTACCGAACTCCAGAACTTTCAGGTTCGAATGTTACAAGTTGAAGATGAGATACAATTTTAGTGTAGTTAAAGTTGTTATATCAAAGTGCTTTAAAATAATTATTGTGGCTAAATTCAATGTTTCACTCTAGAACGTATAACTTATGATGTATAATGTGGTGTTTTGACAATGTTACACAATGCTATTAAAAATATAATTATCATAATATTATAAAATAAAATATTTCATGTCAAGCTAGGAAGACTCAAACCCATTAGTTATAAGACTGGGAAAACAAACAAACTTTATTTATAGTTTGCAATACGTTTATTGATATAATTAGTTATAAATAAACAAGTTTATTTAGCATATTATTTTATTGTTTATGTTTTGTTTAGAGATAAAATATAATAAATATTAGAAATGTAGTTAGAAACGGTGCCTATATTAGATAGTTTCAAAAGTATTTAGTCAAAACATATATTATGTACATGCTTTACTTTATGTGCAATACAACGGCAACAATGACATGTAGTACCAACACAGTTCACTTTATTACAATAGTTTACACAACAGACAAAGATAAACATGCTGTGTTTAAAAGCGTGCTTATTTATCGAAGTATATAGGATAAAATAGATAGAGTGATATATAAAATAAAAAAGGAAATAAAATCAGAAGATAATACTAATAAGAGTGATAACATGTACTTACGCTGGCAGCACCCCCATTGCAGATCCACTGGCCAATGGAAAAGCAGGAAAAAAAACAAACAAAGAAACCACCAAAAATGACGATGAAAAAAAATTTGGTTTTCATAAAAGTGTGTGTGTTGTTTTCATATTTTTTTTTCGTTATTTCTTTGTAATAAACGTGCATGATAACATAAAGTTTGACACAATGCACACAAACAATCCACCACGCGAGGGTATACGATACAGGTCATTCAGTTACATTTATCATCTGCTTGGAGTCTGTGAGATACACTCAGGTTGGATCACGGAAACTACTGGCGGACACCCAACACACTAATATTGAAAAAGTCGACTAGAAATTACCCAGAATTTGTAGGTATATTTATACACAATATATTTAATATATTTTCTAAATACACATGCAAAAAACACTAACGTTCACTTTCAATTTGTAATCAAATCAGCTATACAACGTGTTTCTAAAACATTGCATCAAACTTTGGCAGGATACTCCTTGGGTGAAATTAGAATAATTCTCATAAGCAACCTAGGGTCCATCTTCAATATTAAGGGCGGTATACACCCCTAAAGACAGAGCTAAAAACGACTGTTGTGTGAAATATTATGAAAACTGCTTAGGGTATTACAACGAATCTTTGTATACTACTTATTGAAACCTTGATCATTAATAAACTAAATGTGCTGTTACCGTTACCCACCCCCATCATGTAAAAAAAGGGGGGTTGTAACACATTTTTTCTAAAATAAAATATGTCAGAGTAAGTATTACCAATTTTTACTTAAGATTACAAAACAGGGAATCAAAATTAACAAAAAAGGTGTCTTGGAGAAACTGTCTAGCTTTCCCCGTTTCTGAGATAATCATGCATGTTTAATTTCAAAGACAAGTGTTAATTCCTGCCAGGTAGGGAGCCAATAAAGCTGTGTTGCTTCACCCCCCTCCTTTCCCCCACTCTTATTATCACTATCTTCCCCTCCCTCCACGAGCAGACTGCATCAGTCCACACGACTTCACTGCATGTTGCGCGTATTACTAGTCAAATGGCAAAGTACACAAACGCAGAAATGACAGACATGGTCATGCTGTACGGTGAAGCTAGAGGAAACGCAAGAGCAGCTGCACGGTTGTACCACGATAGATATCCTGCGCGACGTCAACCTTATCACCGGACCTTCACCGATGTCACTCAGCGACTTCGTGAAACAGGTACATTTCAGCTACGAGGGGGAGCTGGTCACCCGAGGAATGTTCGCACTCCAATTGTCGAAGAAGAGGTACTGAATTATGTGGATGATAACGCGTCAATAAGCACACGTGCCATTGCGCATCAAACGAATGTGTCCAATTCCACAGTATGGCGTGTCATGCATGATCAGCTGCTGCATCCGTACCACATGCGCAAGGTGCAGGCATTGGGGCCAGCAGATTATGCTCCTCGACATGAATTCTCCGACTGGTTTCTGCAGCAGTGCGGAGTGGTTCCTGATTTCTCCACTATAATATTGTTTTCCGATGAAGCAACATTCACCAGAGACGGCTATTTTAATAGTACAAATAGTCACATTTGGAATGACGTGAACCCTCATGCAACTATCATCATGGGCAACCAGCATATATTTTCTGTCAACATCTGGGCAGGCATTGTGGGTAACCATCTCATTGGCCCTTACCTGATGCCACGACGTTTGACTGGCCACATCTACTACCAATTTCTGAAATTTGCATTGCCACAGTTCCTCGAGAATGTACCGCTCTCCGTTAGACAACGCATGTGGCTACAACATGACGGTGCCCCACCTCATTTCACAAGAGCTGTGCGTGACTACCTCAACACTGCATTTCCTGCCCGATGGATAGGAAGAGGTGGGCCTGTTGCGTGGCCACCACGCTCTCCTGACCTAAATCCGTTAGACTTCTTTCTGTGGGGCTTTGTCAAAGCTTTGGTGTACGAGACAGCTGTTGAATCTGAGGAAGACCTGTTAGCCAGGATAGTTGCTGCATGTGATAAGGTTCAAGAAACTCCACGTGTTTTCGAAAGAGTACGCCAGTCATTGATACGTCGCCTCAATTATTGCAATAACGTTAGGGGCCACCATTTTGAACACTTGCTATGAATCTGCTTTTGAAGCTAGGAACTAAAACATGCAATAACTACAATTTGTATTTCTTAATGTAGCTTTCAATATTCCAGTGAGTGTAATGAATAAAATCCCACCCAAGTGTGAACTGTGTAAGCATAACTCACTAATGTAATAAATAGCAACACATCGGAGCTTATGAAGAAGGAAAAGTATCAGAGTTTCTCCATCATAACACACAAACCAGCCTTGTTTACCAAATGTACGTGATACATAGTCACACGTGCCGGTAAAAATGGTTAAACGACTGCATTGCGAAATAAAACTGCGATTCTGGCTGCCTACCTGGCAGGCATTTGCACTTGGCTCTGATCTCAAACTTGTGTGATTATCTCAGAAACGGGGAAAGCTAGACAGTTTCTCCAAGACACCTTTTTTGTTAATTTTGATTCCCTGTTTTGTAATCTTAAGTAAAAATTGGTAATACTTACTCTGACATATTTTATTTTAGAAAAAATGTGTTACAACCCCCCCTTTTTTACATGATGGGGGTGGGTAACGGTAACAGCACATTTAGTTTATTAATGATCAAGGTTTCAATAAGTAGTATACAAAGATTCGTTGTAATACCCTAAGCAGTTTTCATAATATTTCACACAACAGTCGTTTTTAGCTCTGTCTTTAGGGGTGTATACCGCCCTTAATATTGAAGATGGACCCTAGGTTGCTTATGAGAATTATTCTAATTTCACCCAAGGAGTATCCTGCCCAAGTTTGATGTAATGTTTTAGAAACACATTGTATACGTTCTAAGTATACATGATTTCTAAAATAAAATTTCAATCATTTTTATCTCTCATTAATATTTGGCAAATCATTTCGAGGGGTGGGGGGAGGGGGGATTAAGGAGAGGGGGTGAAGACACAATTTTAAAAAATTTATCACCGATGATTTATAGATTTCTTTATTTTTCTTCAGAAACCCGAAATTTAGGTTTTTAATAGTTTGTTTTTTTAATCTCACACTTAAGTTAAAATATATTTTTAAAATCTTTCATATAAAAACGGTATTGAGATTGTTATTTTTTTTAGCACCGCGTCCACGCTTATGTTCTAAATACGCTATTAAAAATTACACAATAAAATTGATGGCATCAACACAAAAATAGCAAAATAGCAATTTACTTAAAACAACAAACACAAAAAGCAGTACTCTTGAAAATAACATAAAACATTGTATTTAATGAATAAGTTATAAATAAGAGATAATTTACATCATAAAAAAATCAATCATCCTTAGAATAAAACACGGTTATCAGTAATAATTATTTAAATAGATACGCTCATCAAAAAATGCGAGAAGATTATTTGTGTTTGCTATTGATAAATGTATTTTATAGAAAGTTATGTTTCTAATATGAACTCATAAATATTACAACTAATCTAACTACTGAGTCTAACCACGACATAAAAACAATCGTCAACCTAGTCTAGTCTACGAGAGAAACGATCGATTGTGATTTTATTTACTTCGGTTGTATGTAATAGCAAGTAGAGTGCAAAATTATATTATGTAGGTTAAACCATCACAAAAAATCTGATTGCATTGACCTTACATGTACACATAACAAATAAAGTAATTGATAAAATAGCTAGTATAAAAAGTTTTTTTTCCAAAAACCGATAAGAGAATTATTTGAAAATTTCACTCATATGCAAGCAATATTGTACAAAACAATTTTGTGTGTATTTGTATGTGTATGTATTTGTAATATCGTGAGACACACACATATATACATATATGTGTGTGTGTGTTTCAAGACACTATTGAAAATGTAATCATTTCTCCAAGCATTGAAAATTAAAAGTAAGTTGTGTGTATCTTCATGGTACGGCAAATTATGAGCAAGTTTTGTGTATCAGCATGGTATGGCAAATTATAAGCAAGTTTTGTTTACCAACATGGTATGGTAAATTATAAGCAAGTTTTGTGTATCAACATGGTATGGCGAATTATTGTTTTGTGTATCAACATGGTATGGCAAATTATAAGCAAGTTTTGTTTACCAACATGGTATGGTGAATTATAAGCAAGTTTTGTGTATCAACATGGTATGGCGAATTATAAGCTAGTTTCGTATCAACATGGTATGGCAAATTATAAGCAAGTTTTGTGTATCAACATGGTATGTCAAATTATAAGCAAGTTTTGTGTAGCAACATGGTATGGTTAATTATAAGCAAGTTTTGTGTATCAACATGGTATGGCGAATTATAAGCTAGTTTTGTGTATCAGTATAGTGTGGAAAATTACAACTTTTGTGTATTTAAAAGGCAAAATAAGTTTTTCTTATCATGATATTTATAGTCTTCTATTAGTATTTAACATAGAATTTAAATATATATATAATTCTGGTTGCATATTATTTAAAAAAATCCTGATTCACAAATATAGTTAGTTAGTTGTAAGTAAGTTTCTAGATACTTATCAATTAAAATTATCAAGAAGTTAGAAGGCAAAGTTATAGGCAATTTTTGTTTCAAATTTGATTCATTAACATTGTATAATTGCTTGCATCCCCTAATTGGTAAGTAATCAATCTGTAGGGAGGCTGTGTGGACAGGTTACTTGGCCAGTATGTCCATTATTTGCCGGGAACTACTTATCAAAAGTATCATGTAATATGATGAGATTTGATGTAACAAAGCAAAATGTTTACATTAAAAAAATATCGATTATACTCTTCACAACAATATTATTTTAGTGAAACCCAAATGTATTTACGATAGTAATAGTCATATTTCAATTCAGAATTAGTATTGTAAGTTATATGAATTTGAAAAATTATGATGTACACAACGTAAATATTTAAAATTATTATGTTAAAATTTAAGCTGAACACTATGAATTTGATGATTAAATTGCTTAAGTTGTGGTCAAATTGTAGCTCGACAGTTACAAGCCAAAATATCCCATTTTAAAACTAATAGAGTGCATAGCTCTTTGGAGTTCAAAACGGGTCAAGAACTCCCCAAAACTGATATAAATGGTTACCTCCAGCCTTTAATAAAAGGCAGATTTGATGCAACTTGAAGACGTCATTATGATTGAGTGATCTTCAAAGGAACACGTAAGCAGGTTCTAAGAGGTATTCAAGCGTTTACGGGAAGTTTGGATGTTCAAACAGTGATGTGCAATCAAAGTGAGACAGCGTGAAGCTCTACTTATCTGTATGGAAGGTGAAGCCACTGCCTTTGGTAAGAAATGCACAGGGTTTCACTGGTATGTATCTAGGGATTTCACCCCACTTCACGGATCCTGGATAATCTTAGTTTACAAATCTCAAGAGGGTTTTAAAACATTACTACAATAGTTGAGAATTGGTGGCGTTGGTTTACTCAATCTGTCTGACCAGTTGCTAACTATCCGTCAAGAGATTTATAGAAATCGGTGATAAATACTATTTTCCCTGGATGCAGCCATTTAAGTAACCTGTTAAATGCACTGTGGCTGAATAAGTTTGATGAACTTTATTTCGTGATGAGAAGCATAGTCCTGGAAATAGTGACATTTTTCAGGACATACTCAAGACGAGTATGAATGAGCACCTCGTTGTTAAGATATGCGCAATCGACAGCTGCAGAACTCCAACCAAACCAGTATGAGAAATGTGGAGATCAAATGGGTTAGCAAGGAGAAAACATCCGTTCTTGATGCATCCAGTAGATAACATAGATACATAGAGTAACGTGGAGAAGAAAAGACACACCAGGGATGTCGGCTATAAGGAAGATGGATTTAGGCTATTACAGCTTGTGATAACACTCAGCTTGTCATTTGAGATTATAATGATATAACTAGCCGCTCAGGAGTCACGAAGAAGTTAAAAGAAAGTTGGAATAGGGCTCATTGGTTAATATGGCGTGTGACGTAGAATAGTGGTGATGATTTACCCTCTGTACCTCAAAAAAAGTTACTATATATTATTTTATTGGGCTTTTGTAAAACAAATCAGGGGAGTAAGTACATTAATGTAGTGAACGATCAGTTCATTATATGTACCAGATAATATAATTTGCAAGATGTGGAACAGTCTAAGCTTCTGGTAGAAGAGTTAATACGCTTAATTGGGGGACCAATGTAACTCTTTAAAGATTAAAGACGCCAGTTTGATCAAAATCTTTACATTAAGTGAGCCCACTTTTCAGGAAAGGTTAACATACTATTCACTGTAATATCGCAACCTAGAAGGTTATAAAACAACTTTCTGCTCAACATTTTGCTAATATGTTAAAAAAAAACTATCAAAACTTTCGTTAGGGGCTGCAGCATCTCCTTGTAAACTGGTCCAGCCTACGAGAAGCCCGCTAATATTACATCATGTTTAGTCTTAAGGTTTGTTAATATATATTACATTTGGGGTGAGAGTTTGAAGAAGATGCTCGAGAACTAATGATCCAGTTAGAAAACCTGCAATTTTTTACAAGAGAGCATCTTGATAATAAAACATATTGGAGAAAAAAATTAGTGCATGGCTGAAGGATGGATGGGCGAACCTATGGCACGCGGGCCCAAAGTTTGAAAAGTATTACGCCTAAATGATTCGGGGAAGGTCAGTAGCATTTTTGTAATGTTTTATGAAAAGATGGGAAATAAGACCCAAGGTATACCTCATAGTATTCTCCTAATTCCTTGTGATAAAGTGGTGAGAGGAAGAATTTAGAAGGTAAAAACAGCAAGCAAAAAGAGCAAATTATTTAGTTATTCTTTAATATACTACATCTTTGTTATTGGATGTAAACCTTTTAACCAAACAACCAATAGCTTGAGCTTTGATAAATTATGTATGATTTTAGAAGGCACCAAGTCCTGTGAATACAAAATTGAGTATAGTTGGATAAGAGGTCGTTGGATAACTTCAAACTAGCCCAGGCCTACAAATGATGGCACACATGAGATTAGCGAAGCATACAACTCCGATAAGATTGAAATGTTACCCGCTACAGATAGAGAAGTGGCCAATGGGAGCAAATAAAGTTCTAAGTGCTTGCTGGATTACAACTGGAATTTTGGATAGCTACTAGCATTAATAGAGTTTAGGCCTATAAAGGCTCCAGTATATCAAGTCTCTTGTAAATTTTCAAGTTACTCTGTGCCTTAAAATATTTTAATTACAATTTATTGATGTACTTTTTAGGGGACTTGAGAGGCGACTATTTAAATGTTGTATCAGTGGGGTTTTTTCCCCCACCAAAATAAAGTGGAATGGGATTTTTTTTTACTTTGAGTGCGTGTGTGTGTGTGTCTTTCAGAAGGTTGAATAATTAGAATCTAGTTAAAGTGAATACAAATTTTTGTTCTTCTTTTATACATTTGAGATATTACTAAGTAATTCGTTATTTATTGACACTGAGTGAACCTGAGAGAGAAGAGTGGGAGGGGGGGGGGATCTGCACTCTACCGTCGACATTTAAAAGGTTGTCTAGTCCAAGCAATATTATCACGAGAGAGAGAGAGAGGGAAAGAAATTCACAAAACTTGACAATTAGCGCTGAGATGTTGCCCGTCAAGGATACAATGAGACTAATGAGAAACGCGTAAAACAATGGAGAAACACAATTTCAGTGACTTTCCAAGAACAGCGAAATAACGCAAAAAAATAAAAAGGTAGGTGAGCTCAAAGTAGGAGATCAAATTCCCAGGCCCCAAGAACGAAGGTTTTTTTTTTTCAAGTAAGACACACAGTTTCTATTTGATTTTTATTTTGAATCCATAAGAGAATTTCTAGCATAAACGCCATGAAAACCAAATGGAAGGCATAAGGCGCGTATCGCACCACCTGCTTAACCTAAAACCATACCATCATTGTGAGATATATTGCACGCATGGAATAGCCCCATAATGGTTGATCTTTGTCATATTTGTTCCGGTGTTTTGAATTAAGAGGAGAGGGCCGCCATGATGCAAAAACAAGTGGCAATATGTATGCTAAAAGAAATTTGCTTTAAATATTTCAAAATCATAACATACTATGTTACTAACTGTAAATGGTTTATTGGTCGATAAGTGACATATTTAAGGTTACTGAACAATTATTGATATATTCGTATATATAATTATTTTTTTTAAATTATATATGAATTGGAAATCAAATTTACTATCAACATTGGGAAAATAATTTGATATATTCAAGACTAAAATAAATTCAGGGTAAAAAGTTTTAGTAAAAAATATAAAGCTATCGCTATACATATGATTACATGTCGATGTAATTTGAGGTGTTAGACCATGTATATGTAGGTCTTAAAAAGGTTTTATGTTTATTCAGCATGATTTTGGTTATAATAATTTGTTTTAACGAACAGTAATGCTTTACTTTTGGTAACCTAAAATTTCTGTACAAAAACTCATTAAAATTGTGTTGTTTTTTTTACTTACAATCTCTAAACACTTTTTAAAGTCACGATGCAGACTTTGTTTACCCTGAAAGGTAGCGTTCTTACCTTGACGGCTTACACCCTGTACTAGTTTACAATATAGTTTCGTACTGTTGTCCGACAAGGTAAGGTAGGTAAGGCTGCTTGCCACCTTTCATGTTAAACGATCTGTACTATGATAAAATTAAATCTTCTTTGTTATTCTTTTATTCCCTTCTCCATATTTGAGCTTTCGTCTTTTATGATGACATGGTTCGGTGTTATATGTTACACCATCTTCAGGTCTGATGTATTGTGAAATATTGTATAGAGATATGTTAGTAAAACTGTAAGTTTAATAAAGTTAAACATTAGAAATGTAAATAGTAAATAGAAATTAGAGGATAATATATGAAATATTAAATAAATTATCACTTAAATTAACAAGCTTATGAATACCTTATTTATGATGACGATGATTTATTTAAAATAAATATTAACGGGAGGTTTATGAAATTTTGAAGTATTATTATTTAAAAAAATTTTTCTTAAATAATAATACTTCAAAATTATTATTATTATTATTATTATTATTATTATTATTATTATTATTATTA
>CABFWB010001367.1:0-10628 GCA_902151455.1 Timema bartmani | reverse complement strand
ATATATATATATATTAAATCCTATTCTAGATACCTTCAGCTACTTTTCAACATAGTTTCCGTTGTTATTTAAATATTTGTCGTATCGTGAGATAAGTTTTTGTAGACCCTCGTCATAGAAGTCTGTTGCCAACGAGGAAAGCCATTCCTGAACCGTCGTTTTCTCTTCGTTATCGGTGTGGAAATGCTTCCCCATATCTTTTAAAATCCCTCACGTTCGTTCTTTCGCGCATGTGCGCTGAGTCCTGGCAACCCTTGCACACAAACAAATGACATTTGTAACCATGTTTGCGGTGTGTTTTACTTCGTTCTGTGAGATGGAAATGTTTAAGACGATCGAGCGCCCCGCCGCGTGTGAAATAAGGTCAGTTATCCGGTTCTTGACAGCAATAAATGTGCTACCAGCGGAGATTCATCGCCAGATCTGTGAAGTGTACGTCCCCAACGCTATGAGTTTTGGTAAATTTCGGGGTGAGGTTATTCAAGGAAGGTCGGGAGAACGTTCATAACGACCCACGCTCGGGCCGGCCATCTGTGGTCAGCGAGGATATTGCGCGTACGGAAGACACCAAAATTCGTAAAAAAAAAAGAGGAGTCACAATAGCCACATTGTCATTACATTTTCCGAAAGTTTCAAGGTCAGTTCTCTATAAAATTGTGTCAGAAAACTTGGGCTACAGCAAGTTGTGCAATCGATGGGTTCCGAAGATGCTCACCAAGGAGCAAAAAAGAAGAGATATTCCAGTGCTTTGACATTTTTGAACTGGTACCACGAGTATGGGGATGAATTATTGGCCCACATTGTCACGGGGGACGAGACATGGGTGTCACAAGTGACCCTTGAATCCAAGCAGCAATCGATGAAGTGGCGACACACATCATCTCCGACGAAAATGAAATTCAAACAGACATTCTCAACTTGCAAGACTATGGCGACCGTGCTTTGAGACAGACGTAGTGCTCTGCTGGTGGACTTCATACAGCGAGGGACAATGATAAACGTATCGTCTGACCTCTACGAGAATTCACCGACTAATCTAGAAAAAACGCCGTGCCTTGCTGTCTGCCGGAGTGTTGTTGCTTCATGACAATGCAAGGACCCACTCTGCTGCTCAAACGCAAGCTCTCATCAAATCTTTTGGCTGGCAGCAATTGGATCAACCCTCCCATAGCCTAGAAAATATTTAGTAGTTCCTAATTGGTGTAAAACGGTCCTTACTTAAAAAAAATACCTCTCATTTTCGGATGTAAAATGTCTCCCGTTTCGAATGTTATAAGACATGTTATCCTGCTGTCCTGATAGTATCTTTCTGATGACAAGCATTAAACACGAGACTCAAACTGAGCAGGATCGAATAGAGGTAGAGCAAGGCCGTAGCCAGCCAATTTCAGGGCACATCCCCCAATTGCCGGGAGCTAGAAAAAGTTATAAATGATAAACAGTTCTAGAAGCTATCTGAAGGGTTTTTGATGGTAACATAACACCCTAAAGGCCGAAGACTAGGAAAAATTCTAAATATTAAATACCTCTAGAAGCTCTCTGAAGTGTTTTTTTTTGCAACATAACCCCCGTAACTGCCAGAGGCTAGGGCAAACTCTAAATATTAAAATCCTCTAGAATCTCTCTGATTTTTTGCAACATAACACCATAAATGCTGAAGGTTAGGAAAAATTCGGCATATTAAACACCTCTAGAAGCTATATGAAGTGTTTTTTTATGGCAACGTAACCCTCTAACTGCGGTAGGCTAGGAAAAATTATAAATACTAACACCTCTAGAAACTATCTGAAGTGTTGTTTTATAGTAACATAATCCCCTAACTGCCGAAGGCTAGGAAAAATTCTAAATATTAAACACTTCTAGAAGCTATCTGAAGTGGGTTTTTCTGGTAACATAACACCATAATTTCCGAAGGCTAGGAAAAATTCTAGATATTAAACACCTCTAGAAGCTATCTGAAGTGTTTTTATAACAACATAATCCCCTAACTGCTGAAGGCTAGGGAAAATTGTAAATATTAAACACCTCTAGAAGCTCCCTGTTTTCTGAAGTGTTTCTTTTGACAACATAACCCCCCTAACTGCCAGAGGCTAGGACAAATTCTAAATATTAAACACCTCTAGAAGCTCTGTGAAGTGTTGTTTTTTTTTGCAAAAAAAACACATCATAAATGTCGAAGGCTAGGAAAAATTCTAAATATTAAACACCTCTAGAAGTTATCTGAAGTGTTTTTTTATGGCACCATAGCCCCAAAATTGCTGAAGGCTAGGAAAATTTCAAAATATTAAACACTTCTAAAAGCTGTCTGGAGTGTTTTTTATGGCAACATAACCCCCTAATTGCTGTAGCCTAGGAAAAATTCTAAATATTAAACACCTCTAGAAGCTCTCTGAAGTGCTTTTTACGGTAATTTGTGCTTGTATCTTAATTTTAATATTGTTTGAACCATAAAATAAGGCCATATATATCTTGTTCATAAAATTTCGAAGAGGGGTTGAAGAACTAACCCCCCCCCCCCGGGCTATGGCCTTGAGGTAGAGTTGCGTTCATTACATAGTACTAATTTGAGATCAAGCATAATCCTTGTTCAGCTTCGAGAAGGAGGTATGTTCAACGTCTACGTTCATATCGTCATACGGGTACATGACATAATTCAGGTAGAATTTATACGTACGTAAACGACACGTGTTTGAGCATGCAAGCGTACGCCTTCGTGTCTCTATCCTGTGTATTCAAGGTAATTTTGTTCACCATTCGGTATTAAATAGATAGATACTTATTGAGCTTGGTCAAAATACCAACATCTCTCGATTGAAGCATCTCCACCACGTTTATCTTATAGGCTATTACAGTGAAGAGACGAAGTATCCCATTAATGACGATTCTAAAAGTACTTCCAGGAGCTCCAGTATCCAGCAATAATCATCCTATGATGTGCCGAAGTGAGCGTAGTGGTAGATTGTAAAATCCTACTTGCTAAATAGATATTATAAGCTCACTCCCTTTCGTTAATATACCAGTAATATACGGCGTTTAGGAATGATATTGGAAACTGGTCAAGACTGTCTCGAAAACAATAGGGTCTCCAATGTTTAGGATATCCATTATTTTTTTAAGGAGTACCCTAAGCGTCGTAAATAGAGTTTAATGGTAGGTGTTAACGGTTTTTACCAACAAAAAAATCTTTTGAAGAATAGTGTGCCATCTCGTTTTATCTATTACGAGTCCCATCATTGACTCGTTTCAGGTGCAGGTGTAGAGATATAATCTATTCTTTATAACATCTCAACTTTCGTTACTAGTCGTATCGAGATAGACTCTATGACTTCTTTCGTGACTGGAAGGTGGATTAAATCTTTTTGTGCCTTCACTATCTTATAGCCCGGTGGTACGTTCATGATGAACTCGTGCTGTGCTGATTTTACAAATAGAAGTGAAATATAACTAGAAATATGACAGCGAGTTCTAGGAAAGAAAGGACAAAACTGATAGAGACTACTTCAAACAACAAGGGAAGGTGGTGAGATCTAGTTGCCAGTAAATAAACCTAGGACAAACTGCTATTCGTTACTAGTTACAGGTTATTTTTAGGCAACTAATACCTACCAAACATTATGTTTCCAATGGTAGATTCTTTTAATACTATATAAACAACTATTTCTTCGACCGTTTCCAAGTATCTAGTTACTGGCCCAACATTTTTAGGAAAAAATATCAATCTATAGAATGGCACCAGCCTAATTCCTGAGCTCGCTTTTTTTCGTTAACGGCTTTTCGGCATCTAAACGTTTTCCCCCAGACACTGCGTTTCTGTCCACTTTTGTAAGATATATGTTTTCACGACAGGGGATAAGGTACTTCTATAAACCTTTTTTCGCTTAGTTAAAATGTAGGGCCTAGCTCTCTTTTGTGATTATTTTGATCGATGTAAAGTCATTGCAACTTAATCTTGTTCATTATGTCTTGTTTTTATTGGTTTTAGTGTTTAGTTTTAGTCTCATGTGAAAATGTATGTTAAGCTTATCTAACAATGCCTTTAGGTGGAAACTCGTGGTTGTAATAAGATACTGGGAAAGGTTGCCTTATTTTTATGTTTTTAAATTAAATAACTAATTTATTAAATAAGTATTTGTAAGGGATTGGCCTTATTATTATTTTCACACTTTGTTTTAATTTATAGCTTCCATTTAAATAAATTATTATTTTTATTTTGGGCACATCTTAAGGCAACGTAAACCTATTATTAACACTTTAGGATATATTTTCATAATATTGCATTTGGATCAACTAATTGTTATTTAGTTAACTATTACAAATATTCTATTCACATCACTTTTATTTTCAGATAATTGCTAACCAAAAATTTCATAATAAATTATAATACCTTCACTTATTTCAGTCTGATTGCCCTTTTTTAAATAATTTTATTGTCTTTTAACTGTTCGATAATACTAAACTTTTTATTTAATTTAGAAACTTCTGTAGTGTTTACTTCCCATTTTTGGTAAATTGTTTTATATGTCATGTATTTATTCCTCCTCTCAAACTTTACATACCTTATTTTGACCCAGGCAAATATAACTAGAAATCAATTATTGCACTCTCTTTTTTATATGGTTTACCAGTGCGTAAAGCATTTCTCGCAAATACTCATCTAAGGAATATTATCGTCAATAATTTAGCATACTTTACCAGATCCGTTTCGGTAAGAGCACGTCCTGGTAATGTCTCATCAAGAATACGACTAATGCTTTGATTATTGATAGCTTTCATAATTCCTGTTGCATCTCCTACAGCAGCTACAAGTGCAGCAATAAAAGTAAGTATAAGCAAGAATCTTCCCTTCTTTTTCTTGAAACTACAAGTAGTCCAACGTTTATACACAAGTCGATGACGACGTTGTTATTTTACCAGACCTAAACCTATCTTGACTTAGCCTTAATAATATTTGCTACAGGCTACGCAGAATCTTCCTAACACAACTTTGAATCAGATACGAGTACTCTTTTCCAAGCGTTCTCGATATGATCACGATCTACGTTATGACATCCTGGTGGATCTTTATTTTTAGATTAGTGATATTGTGCTCTTTAGAATACTGGTATAACGTGTTAACTCTTTAATCACCTCGTTTAAAACGTTATGCTAACTTGCTAACAATACTGGCAACCAGGTTTATGAGCCCCGGATGTTAATTTACAGGCAATTTAATCTGCAGGTGAACTCCCTTTCTTCGATCCATGACATGAAATGAATCTCCTTTATATAGGCCTATAGTTACTCTATTTGGCTTGTTATTCGTGAAGAAGACAGATTCATTACCGGTTCGTGACAATGGTTATGATGAGGGTAAAGCATTACACGGCACATTATCAGACACTATCTGCTGTGTCATCTGTTGACTTTCAAAATGCGGTTTAACAAACGCTATGATAAGTCTGATAGAGGAATTAAACGGATTACGGTTCAAGAACGTGTGTAAGTTTGCTCTGAATCTTTATACCAGCCCAAGAATTAACGTTTATTTAAAGTCCTTTGACTAGTTAAAGGGATGTGCAATTTCCTTTATTCTGACAACGAAGAGATCATTCCATCATCCGAGGCAAAACCAGACTGTGTATTCGTTTTTTAACACTATTTCTTGCAATAAACAATATTACACCCAGGCTTATTTTAGTATGGTAGACATAGGGGTGTAGACGCTTTTAATTTGTGTTAGACATACGCTCGCATCCCTAAGCAGATGCTGAGATGTAATGCTAACCTTCTCATCCTTTTCAGGGTGGATGATACCCACTTTAAATATGTTTATGACAATCATCTGGACACTTATATGAAGTTACAAAAGTTTAAGGAGATGTGTTCGCTCTGCTGGAATGACACGTATGATTTTCTAGTTTTGAGTAAGAATCATGAGATCTGTGAGGTAAGCTACAACTAGGGGTTCAATACCTTTATCTTGGATGATAAATACTTTTAAAGACTTGGTTTACGAATGGACATCATGTCATCCTATCAGAAATTTTGTCATTATCTATACAAACATAAATCTGTCGGTGGGACAAAAGGTAATCTAACTCCATTACCCCAAGGATATTATGATGCAGTACTTCAAAACGCATGTCACATCTAAGGATGCTTGTAACAAGAATTGTGTTGATAGAATGGGTGTGAAACAGAGTAATGAACCGATACTAGCTTCAACCTTACTAAGGATATGATTGTTAAACGTGTAGATTCTCTTGTCGAGAATATGGATAAGCTAACGAAGGAGACGGGACATCAGAAGTCTCAGATCAGCAAAGCTGACAAAGAACTCAATGGATTAGGCCTCAGGTTGAAGAAATTAGAAGACTTTCCCATTACAGTAGCATATATAATCTTAATTGAATAATATTATGACCAGAGATCCTATGTCTATTAATATTATGGATGACGATATTTATTTTGACGTGCAAGCTGTTCCCATACGCAACATCGGTCAACCAATGTCGGCTTCAGATACAGTATCTAAAGCCCATGCTGACTCAAAGACAAAGGAAGTTTCGTGTACACGTAATTAGAATCAAAAACTTTCAGAAAGAATTCGAGATATTTAATAATGACACTTACGAATCAACCCGATTATTACTTAATTTAAGCCTGGATTATCTCTCACATTGTCTTTTACATGATGGGCGTCGTCTGCATATTGAACCTTATACCTATCGAAACATTGCCTTTCATGGTAGTGGAAGGAGACTTTTATTTTCATGTTTAAAAAAATGTTCACCGGTAAATCTTACGCTGCGTCTAAAGGTGTGTGTCTTATGTACGACTAGATATAATATCTAGTAAATACGTTTATCATGCATTCGTATCCCACATAATGTCGGCTAAGGTTGCCGAGGATATCATCAAAGCGAGTAAGATCATTAAATTAAAGTATAAACAGCTACGCGATGCACGATACAAGTCAGATATTGTCGCGAAGGAAACCTTTAAGCCTATCAAAGAACTGCTAAACAAACTATGAAAATAGTCGCTGTAAGATCATAACCTGGACCTATTCATGAAAAGGAGGGGAAGACTTATCAGAGAGGAAACGTACTACGCATTTATTGAATTGTTATCTTTAAACACCTCTCACTCGTTCCGATTGAACATATCATGGTGCCGTTATGATAGTAATTGATTAATATTGGGAATACACTTATCCTGTTTGATGAGAATGATGGCACAGTAATTATAAATAATATCATGTTTCCTTACACCCTAAGTCTATTAGAATTACTTTTCAGAAAAGTGCCTTTGAATTACACCAACGAGGGTATCGACGTCTACAAGAGCATGCTCGAAGAAACAAACGCACATCTGTTTAGGAACAAATAATTCGGTCGTTTCAAGTCAAGAATGAGACCGAAGTATTTACCCATCATTCATCATATTCATCATATGTTTCATATTAAGTTTGTGGGAGAAGGATTATACAAAACAAAGAGAGGAAGACCGGTAGATTACACCTATTGGGATGATTCTATCGAAATGATCTACCGGTTACGACTCCTCGCGCATCGACCGTAGCAGGTCATTCGGCACATGATAACATCGTTTCGATCATCGAAGAATTAAGCAAAACTGGGACTATAAAATTTAAGTATTTATCATATCTGGTTCATCGTCATACGTCATACGTCCATCGTCAAGCAGGAGCTTACACGTGAACTTAATCATTCTGCAAAACGCTGTTGTTTTTTTATAAAATACAAGTCAATGTAAGAAGGTTGAACAAGTTTTACAGGCTTATCTAGTAGAGATGATACCTAACTATAAATCGAATAAAGGATACAAGTACCTTCTTATAGTCATTGGATTCATTTCCAAAAGGGCTTGGTTGGACTATACCTGCCAATGCTAAGAGAGAGAGAGAGGAACGTTACCACAGCCATGATACATGTTCTTTTACAAGTAGCTGCAAATAGTTTCCCGTCTGTAACTCATCTGCGAACGGGTAATGGAACTGAGTTTTACTACGTCGATTTCTGAGCTCTCGTGAGAAGGTAGAGGATCAATATTTATTTATCGTGCAGTTTTACAGGGTGGCTAAAAAACTTTTACTATAAAATTCCTTGAATATTTTAGGTTTTCCAGACAACATTTAAAAAATTCACTAAGACTTACTTTACCTTCTTACAGTTTTTCTTGGTGAATGGAAGTTTTTTCGTTTATTATGATGATCACATATTCTAAAGATCATAAGCTACATCTTATGCGTTTTTTTAAGTATTTAATGTTTCAGGTTTTATTTGTTTCCCTGTGTAATGTACGCGCATAACCATAACATCATCTTGGATATCCATTTTATTGACACGAAAAACAAAATATTTCACCTTAGGTTAAATGTTTAGGTGCCTAATTAGTTAAACATTTAAATTGCCTGACTTTTTCGTGGTTTTTGTTAAATTTTCTGATATTTGACTATTTTGTCTGACTTAAAAACAAATTCCCTGTCTGTATCCTCTATGAGTAATGTTAAAGCTTGCAATGTTGAAAAATTCAATTGACAGCTTAAGAATATGATGTGGACAAAACTAATGCTTAAAGGATCGTATCGATGGATCTATATGACTACAACCAAAAAGTAAACCTGAATATCAAGGTGAGGACTATAATCGTTAAGGACGAAAGACATCTATCCCTCTGCGGGAGGGGGTTAGAATAGTCCTTCAGTATCTCTTGCTTGTCGTAAAAGGCGACTTAAAGGGGAAGCTTCTGTATAGAATGAACATTGTGCTGGACAAAGCTATCCTATCTCTTTCCTTTCACATCCTTTACTTCTTCCTTCACTTTCTCTCTCCTTCATTCTTCTTCCTTCCTCCTCTCTCTCCTAACTTTTCTCCATTTCTTTCTCTTTTCTCACATTTTTCTCTCTTTTCCCTATCGTTCAGTCCTGTCCAAAAGCTTCTAGGCTCTTCTGTTGACAACCTTGGCAAATCACATGGATTTGCTCGGACAATTGTTGGATACTACTACACTCGAGCTCCTTCATGAAAGTGCGCCGGTTGTAATATCTTAGTAGGAGGGCCTTAGGGATGACAATAGCCGGGTACCCTACTTTGAGAAAAGACCGGTTGCGCTCATGAGGGTCCGGACGTAATATTAAAACTTTCCTGCCCCCACTTGCTGCGACGACCTCTCTCCTGGCGCTGCCCTATGTGAAGGTTACCATGTCAAGCGTCATGTGAGGCTCCCCGTTGGGAGGGTTAACAGGGCCTCATGTGGTAGAACCAATTTGGATAACACTGTGTCTATGATCCGAGTATCGTGCAGGTTATGACCAAATGGCATGGCCGATCTCATTGTCATAGCTGACACCTTACTGTACACTGGCACAGTACTGCCAAACCTCGCTGGTAACTCACTGCCATCCAGCCCTGTTATGATAAAAATCCAGGAAGTGGTAGGGCCCCACCCCCGCTTCCTGGTAATGTCTCGAGTAGACGACAGTGAAGACCTCAAACGTGTCAGCCCATTTATCCTCGTAAGATTGAGAAATGGAGCAGCAAAATCGGACGTCTTAATAAGGAAACTGTGTGATGGCACCATTATGATTCAGACCACGATTGACATACAGTCTACTAATGTAATGGCAATTAGTGAACTACCGTCGAGTAATACTGCTCATATACCGGTGAAGGTGGTACCACACAGATTTCTCAATGTTTGCAAGGGAGTTGTAAAAATTGAGGATATCTGTGAGGCGCTATCCCCTTAGGATGTCACCGAGGTTTACCGTATTATTAACAAAAAGAATGGACAATAGAAAAATAAGGATAGGTATAGCTCACCTTTGCAACTCCTACTCGTCCATAGGAGGTCCAAATAGGATACCACGTGGTCGGGGTCCGGCCGTGTGTCCCTAACCCTCGGCGCTGTTTTCAATTCCAGGAATTTGCGCATACGAAGCTGCAATGCGATGGTAAGCCAACCTGTGCGGACTGCGGAAAAGAGGCTCACGATGCATCATGTGAGTCTCCTAAGTCCTACGTCAACTACAAGGGTCCGCACTCTGCCTGGTTTCAGGCATGTTCAAAATGGAAGGTAGAGAAAAAAGTCTTGGATATTCAATCCGAAAAGAAGATCTCCTTTACCCAAGCACGCAAGGAATACGTATCAAGCCAGGCTTCGGCATTTAAAACCTCATATAGCCAAATTATTAATCGGAACATAAGTGATCCCAACTTCCATTGCGCAGTTAGTCTTGCCAAGACGTCTTCTCGACCAATGCCACTTAGTCTACTCGAGACATTCAAAGTCAAGCCGTAACAAATATAATGGTCCCAAAATTAGCACAGGAGGTTAGACCTTCATTGAGGCTGTCTCCCCCACCTATACCCTCCAGGAGCCCTCCTCAGGTTCCAAACCTGAGTCCTCCTCGGGGTGAACCCAAGAGCCCTCCTTGGGGAGACGCCCCCGGGACCTCCTAAAGGTACCCCCCGCCCCCGAGACCTCGTTGGGGGACAAAATTACTTGCGGTCGTTATTGAAACGACCACTCTAGTCTCTGGGTCTCTTGAGGTTAGGATGGGTGGCGAAACAGGTAAGGCCACAAAGGCGAGTCCCAATGGTGCCTTGAAGAAGGCCCAGTGA
>CABFWB010001366.1:126722-158381 GCA_902151455.1 Timema bartmani | reverse complement strand
GAAACTATAAAAAAAAAACCCACCTAAACATATGGACAAAAACTCGTAGTGAATGCATACGTTTAAATTAAACAAGCACTTTACAAATGGAAACCAAAACATATATATTCAACTATTTGAATCCCTGTTATTCGCATGGGATATTGCGTTATTATATATTTTTGGAAGAAAATGAAGAATTTTTGTTTGAAGCTTAATGGCATGGTTCTTAGCGCGCTACCCGAGAAACACCACGAGGAGGTGACCATGTATCGTATCTCATGAGGATTTTTATTTTAAGCAGGCCCCCTTGCCTACTACCTGAGGCGTTATCAGCTGAGCGCGGTTGGACATGTCTTCCCCCCACTCTCCACACTCCCCCCACTCCCCCCACTCCCCACACTCCCCACACCACACACCACCCCAGGCCAGGCCCTCTGTCTCACACAAACACTACAAACACCACAAAATTCAGCAAAATAAAAACTAAAGATTTCTACAGTCTCTTTTTGAGTTGCATATTAAAACGTAATTACATATGTTAATTAATTGTCTGTATTCATTTTTTTAGCCCCTTAGAAGCATCTATGGGGTTAAAAACAATTGCTATATTTGTTCGAAGGAATTATTAGAATAAACTTATCGGATTAATACCCTCTAAACACTTAAAAAGAGCTTATAAAGCAATATTGTTGATTAGGGTAGCTACCCCAATTTTACCCCCTTAATCACAAAACATCGGAATTAAACATCTTTTCCTAATTAGCTTATAAGGAACACCTGTGCCAAATTCAAGTCCTCTAGCTTCGTGGAAAGTGTGAGAATTAATGATGAGTGAGTGAGTGAGTGAATCAGCCTGTCAGGGCTTTCGCTTATATATATTATATAGTGATTAAAAGCCTTTAGGTAATAAACCCTAGCGTTCTGTTAAATATAATATTCATAAAAAAAATCTACTTGAGAAGTAAGTAATAGCTACCCTATCCCAAAGCAACCCTTTCCAGCTCAGTAGCATTGTCTCAACATAATTTGGCCGACTTCGGTGGTCTTGGGGGTAAAGTGCTCGCCTCAGGGGCCCGATGATTGTGTGTTCAAACCCAGCTGGGGTTGATGGATTTTTCTTAAGCGATAAAAATACATAACACCGATCACTTGGTTCAGAAGGTTCACGTTAAATACCTCAAATAAATATATAAAGATAACAGGAATGTGGGTTTTACAATCAAATAAGCAAAGCTGATACAAAGTTCACGGCCTACTTTATATACTCATTCCAACAACTGTGTGTTGAAATAATGTATGTTTGAGTACTTATATATTTATAAAATATCAATAGCATTTAAAATGTACTTACTCAACATGAAAACCCAAAAAGACTAAAAAATTAGGCAAACCAATACAATATTACTTCAACATACATAATAAATAAACAAGTTACCTATAAAAAAGTTACCCAAACAAGCGGATCATGAACAGAGTTTATGTACACATGAGAATTGTCTTTGATGCACCAAATATAATATTACTTGTAATCAAAATCCGAATTATTCACATTAGTAACATTTATTTAATTTTTTTTTTCGTTAATTCAGAATAATATCTTGTCTAAATATTTCCAATTCAAACACACATCGTTTTTGAAACCATTTTCTTTTTCACTCTGGTCAGATATAGTGTCTACAATGCAATATTATCTTATGACATAGACCAGAACAACATGTTACTTTCATTGATCTGTCTCAATATCACTTATGGCTCTTACAAATATGAAAGTGACAGAGGTATGAACGATACTAGTAATAACATTCAATATACGGCCAGTCCCTATGATGAATGGAGGGAAGGTGTTGCTTGTAGGGTCAGTCGATGGGCTTGGCAGACTGATGTGCAATAGTACCTTCTGGCTCAGTGAGGAAAACAACGGGAAACTATATCACTCCTTATTTCCCTAGTAACCCTCTTCATAGATGCCTAGGCCTTACAACTGACGGTGGAACTGGTGAGGAACCAACCTTTGGGTTGAGTACTGTAAATACATACTACCCTCACCTCCCCTTCAAGTTGGCAACCCCTACACCAGTCCAAGGTATCACATCAGTGAGGTTGAGAAGCACTGACCAAGTTGAAATGGAAGCAGATGCGAGTTAAGGCCCTTGGCCCTGTCAAGTGGAAAGTCTAAAACCTATTTTATGGGATGGTGGGCGGGAGGGTGAAAGGCGTGGCGTGGCTTCACAATCGACCAAAGTATCCTTCCGCGCCAATAAGAACAGATGGATAATGGAAACCGTAGATGGCGCTAGCTACCGGACAGGTCTTGTGGAAAAATCGTACGTTTGGAAAAATCAGTTTTCTCGAGAACGAGTGAAATTTTTATAGTAATATTTTCAACGCCTCTTCTAAAATAATGTATCAGTGTTTATTATTGCTACATTTTCATATTTTTTGCTATGCATTCGGCAGTTTTCTATTGAAAAATGTCGAAATTATTTATATTTGATCACTGTTAAAACTATAGAGGAGGTGTGTATATAAAAAAGTATAATTTAATCAACATGCTTCTATTCTTGAATTGAGCTCGACCGCCGAGAACGGGGAGATCGAGGTTCGTATCTCGGTCGGGTGAACTGGGGGTGGTTTTTCCTAAATGGTTTTCCACTCTCCCTCCACGCAAATGCGGGTTCATTTCCTCTATATTCAACCCTCCCAATTCCTAATCCATTAGCGTAACTAGTACTTAAGCGTATAACCCGAACGGGTAGTAAGACGCGGTGCTAAATATTATTATTATTCTATTCTTGAACAAACCGTTTCCGAAAAGAAAATTGCAAAACAATAAAAATTCTTGAAAATAACCGTTTGTTCTCACGGCTCTGCATTTTAACGCCAAATGAAAAGTGCCAATCACCTTAAGGCAAACCTCGATTTTTATAGGAAGCCGACTTTCGACCACCAACATTGATTGAACGTTACTAAAATTTGGCATTTTTTGTATTAGTTGATTTACTAGCTATAAAGTTCATCTTAAGTCATCAAAAGCTTCCGATAATACTTCGTTAGGGTGATTGGCCCTTTTCATTTGGCGTGGAATTGTAGAGCCAAAGGAATAAATAGTTATCTTCAAGAATTTTTATTGTTTTGCAATTTTCTTTTCGGAAACGGTTTGTTCAAGAATAGAAGCGTGTTGATTAAGTTATACGTTTTATATACAAACCTCCTCTATAATTTTAACAGTGCTCAAATATCGATAAAATTGACATTTTTCAATAAAAAAACTACCGGCTTCATAACAAAATGTAAAAAAGTAACAATTAATAAACATTGATACATTATCTTGGAAGGGGTGTTGAAAATATTAACATTCAAATTTCAATCGTTCTCGAGAAAACTTTTATTTCCAAACGTATGATTTTTCCGCAAGACCTGTCCGGTAGCTAGCGCCATCTACGGTTTCCGTGATCCATCTGTTCTTGTTGGCACGGGAGGATACTTTGGTCGGTTGTGAAGCCACGCCACGCCTTTCACCCTCCCGCCCACCATCCCACAAAATAGGTTTTAGACTTGCACTCGACAGGACCAAGGGCCTTAGGGGCTACTGTATCATTGATCTTTACATTATTAACTAAACGGGCTAAGATTTTAATTAGAGTTGTAATTTTTTCCTCCCGCCGTTATGTCAATATAATAATAATAATAATAATAATAATTATTATTATTATTATTATTATTATTATTATTATTATTATTATTATTAGCACCGCGTCTTACTACCCGTTCGGGTTATACGCACTTACGCTAATGTGTAATGGTAGGGTGATTGTGAGATGAAATGGAGGACCTACAGTTTAACGTGGAATCCGAACCACGGTGGAGGCCTGGCATTCCTCACATTCACAAGTTGTGATTAATACACATCTTATCAGAGGTGAAGGAAGGGTTTGGCAATCAGATAAATCTGTGCCGGGACCGAGGATTGAACCTCAGACCCCTAGCACAGAAGTCCGACACCTTACCCCTAGACCACCAGGTCACCTATGTCAATATTAGTTTCCAGTTTTCAAATAGCGGGCTTCTTATGGAAATTAGGCTGCACATAATTTTACAGCCGCTTTTGGACAAAATAAATCAAACATTGCTACAGTAGATACGTTTAGCTTAATTCACTGCGCATTTAATATAATCAACAGTTCTTTAATATCTGTCAAGAGCGTATCAAATATTTGTAATTCATTTTTACTCTTCTTTTAAAAAGTGTCCACTATGTTGATTATAGATATTCAAATACTAATAGTAACACAAAATGTAAAATACTAAACTAAACTTATCTAATAGAGCAATATTTTATTAATTTTTACTATAAAAAACTAATAAAAAGGGTCAAAACTTGCGTTCTCTTTTATCCTACATTAAAAATGGCTAAGTTTTTGACCAGCTACAAGGTGAAATCTATTTCCTGGGAGAGGGTTACATTGCATTTCATTCAGAAAGCCTCTGATTAAATTATATATTGGTCAAATGTTCCTGAAAAGGGTGTAGGCCTATAACCCCCAGATCCTTGTGTTTAAGCCTTTGTTATATTAGCTTAATCAAATAATCACATAACAGTTCAAACTGTTTAGCTGGTTACTTCTCGGAGAACATTGAAAGCGCACGAAGATATGGATAAAAAGCCCACCTAGACCTTGTATCAAAAGGTCTCAGGGAAAAAGTCAACAACTTCATAACGTAGCAACACGGCAAACACTTATTGTAAACAACCCCCTTAATCTAACAATAAATACTTATTCCATGGCATTAGGAGCAGAAAGTGCATTGCCCCACTTACAAAAGTATGCCACCTACCCCTATCTTGAGCTAGTTCTATCCATTCCACCTTATTATACTTTATCCATATCTTTGAGCTAGTTTTATCCAATCCACCTCATTACACCCTATCCCTATCTTGGGCTAGCTATATCCAATTCCACCTCATTACATCCTATCCTTAGATTGAGATAGTTCTACCCAGTCCCCCTCATTACACCCTATCTCTTTATTGTTTATTCTAATTCTATCCTCCCATCTGCCTCTAGGTCTTTCCAGTGGTCTCTTCCGTTTTCCAGTCAGTACCCTGAACACGGTTCTAAATTCTCCCATCCGCACTGCATGTCCTACCCACCATAATCGACCAGTATTAATTATCCAAACCAGGTACACAAATTCGGCCTGTGCGCTTTCATTACTTAGCCGTTTCATAGAAAATCTGGGAAAATGGAACTGCGGTTTTCTCAAATTATTTATGAATAAAGGAGATAGATTTTGTTATTTATCCTTATTAGAGATAAATGGTTGATTGTTTCTACTGTTTTTTCAGGTTCTTATCGACCTTTGTACTTAAGGTTCCAGACCGGTGCCGATGATCCGCATCAAAATTCAGCTGGAAGAGGTTGGTTTCAACTGTTTTTACAGTAGGATGTTAGTATACATTACCAGCCCCTTCGAAACATTAAAAGTGCACGGGTCATCATATGTGAACGAGCTGGTATCTATATAAATAGTAGGTTCAGGGGTAGGTTACCATCCCACAAAACTTTCATTTGATGAACAGCATGAGTAGGTGCCGGGGTAGATTAAGCTGTGTCACAGAGCATTAATGTTTTTTTCTACTGGGAATATCACTACCTTAACCCTCTTTGGTGGCCGCATGGTCTAAGTCGTCACGCTCATGTTAGACAGGCTTGCTGATGACGGGGAGAGCGGGGTTTTAATCCTAGTCGGGTGTACTGAATTTTTTTTTTTCAAAAATGGTTTTCCACGCTCCCACACCCAAATTCTGGTACACTTCCTCTAAATTCAACCTTTCTCATTCCTAACTCACTTGTGTAATTAGTACACATGCGTATAGCCTGAACAGATAGCCAAACGTGGTGCTACAAATATTATTATTATTATTATTATTATTATTATTATTATTATTATTATTATTATTAAAAGAAAAACCGCCCTCTGTTGGATCCCCAGGATTCTCCCTGCTCCCGAACAAACTGGTGCCCAGAGTTGGGGTCCAGGACGGAGTGGTGGTCCAAGAGAGACTCGGCCAGTCGTCATCGTCGTCTTCGTGGCAGCATCAGCAGCCACATTCCTCATCCTCCTCGTCACAAGATGGAGGACACTCCCCTCGCGTCCTCACGCCGTCGCAGCACAGGGGCCGGCGGGTCCTCGAACCTATCTGCGGCGTCCGGGAGCAACCTCCAGGTGAGGGGGTTCAGTCAACTCGGATGACACAGTTCGATTCCGGGATGAAGGAAATTTATAACGACGTTATGCCTAATTGGAGATTGCGAAGCGGGTTGCATCTTAACTTGACGCACCTAAGCAGTCTAATCACTATCATAATAAAATTGAACGTCTGGTTTACATCATTCGTAGCTCAGTTTGTGGAAATATTAGCCAGTACTAATGTATTGTTGCCCAGGAGACACCCGAATTTATTAATCGTACATCCTTTCCGTGGAGGATCTTTCTATGTCCCGATGAGATGAGGTGATGGCGATAATGAGTATGAGGGTGTGGAACCTGTGGAAAAACTCAAAACTAACTTAAGCCTAACCAACCGAACTCTGGTGAGCGTTGGCATAATGCCCCTTTCAAGAAAAATACCAGCCGGGAATCGAACCCGGGACCCTTAGTTTTGTAGCCAGGTGCGCTGACCACTACACCACGGGGTTAATTACTCTAAACACTATCACACTTTTGCCGGGATCACGATCAACTTAACGTAACGTTCACTTAAAGTTAACTTAAAGTTAACTTAACGTATGTGTGATCACGATTCACGTAACTTAACGTAACAACTCGAGCCAAACATTTTCATTCTCGAGTATGATCTGTGATTTGTACTAGTTGAACAGTGATGATCTGTGAATGTTTACAGTTTTCAATCGATATAATAAATATCTATTAAAAAACTTTTTTGATAAATTTAGCTTTCCTATTTTAGTTTAATTATTTTGTTTCAATGTCTGATCACTATAACTTACACTAAAGAGTAAACGTTGGTCATACAACCAACAAATGAATTACTAAATAGCCCTGTTGACGTCATTCGCATAATGATTGGCTGGCTAGATCACGTGATACCTTTCAAGTAACGTTCACTTAAAGTAAAAGAACTCCTAGGACATCTCTTACGTTAAGTTAACTGTATCGTGATCGCTTCCATTTAAACACGAGGAGGTCCTTTACGTTAAGTTACGTTAAGTTAACTTTAAGTTAACGTTAATTTGATCGTGATCCCGGCATTAGACACCAATGAACGAAGTAGTAAGAAATATAGGAAGAAAATGAGCAGTCCACCCTGCGAGGCCTCTAATTTACCTGTCGATAACACTTCCCCTTTTCCTCTGACGAGTATAAATACCCACTCTGCTATTTGCGCCTGAACAACATTGAATGGTGTTTTAAAATTACCTTTTTTCTTTCCTATTATATATATATATAATATACCTCCACTGACTGTTTTAGCCTACATCCTGGCAGGAAGACTCCTACAGGCCAATTTCATGAATAAGCCAAATAATCTGAGTTGTAGACGATTTAAAAACTCAATACGTTTACAAAAAATAGTATTTCACTATCAAAAAGACTATGTTATGACACTATCAGAATATTTTCAGAGTTATTCTAAGAATTTATGTTTATCGTTTCAATTTTTGCGAGTAAACATTTTCACTTCGGGTCGAGTTTTAATGAAAACTTTTTTTTAATACCAGTCATATAGAGCATTATTTATAGAGTAAATATTTTAAGATGAATTTATACTATATATACATGTATAAACCATAAATAGGGGCAAATATAATTTTTTTACCATAACTTTTTTTGTTAACAAAAATTATAATCACACAAATTCAAATTTTTAAATAAATTTAATATAATTTTTATAAAATTTCTAGCTATAAAAAAATAAATATTGAGGGACTCTATTTTCTATGAACTTATCTTAAAACGGAATACAACTAATTAAACTAGGAATTTTCGAGAAAAGGATCGAACATTCTGAGTACTCAAATTTTTAGTGTTTTGTAAAAATCTTTGGGTCTAGTTCGAGTAGCTACTAAAACTCTACTTTAACTTGAGTCTTCGATTACTAAACACCCCTAGTTTCAATGTTATATCTTTAATATAACTTAATGAATAAAACGTAAATACATTAACATGTGAAATCCTATTTCGACTTAACCGTGAAGTCACAGGGAGGGAGTCACGACTATCCGGCCCGGTTCTTTGTGTCAACAAGTGAGTTTTAAAATAAACAAACCGGTACATAATATCCACTATTAAACATTTACTGAATTTAAAATGTAATCCATTTGACGCCCTTTCCTCACTTGTTGTTCGTGCTTTGTAGCCGATGTTTAACTTCTAAAATAAGATAATGTATATTAGGGATTTAAAAAAGATATTTTTCTTTGATTTTAACTGTCCACTAACAATTGCTATATTCCTATTTTACATCCTGATCAGAAAATGGCCAGAGTCGAATACAAAGTTAAATTTCTGTGAAAGTTAAAAAAGTAGGCATACCCATACTGAAAACTATTTACACTCATATTCCGTATTATCTGACTTTTCCGCTAACCGGCCAGGAATGCTGCCACTTCAGGCCGGATAGTTGCGACTCTAGTGTATTGACATATGCGGAGAAAATGTGGATAATTAAGGAGCAGGATGAAAGCAGAATTCAAGCTCGTGAAGTAAAATTTCTGAGCAGTACTAAATGAGTGACAAGAATGGTTAGGATAAGAAATGACAATCGGCGCATAGTCCTGTGAGTGTGAATGATAACGACACAACACAGCCGGCGCATAGTCCTGTGAGTGTGAATGATAACGACACTAACACAGCCGGCGCACTGTCCTGTGAGTGTGAATGATAACGACACAACACAGCCGGCGCACTGTCCTGTGAGTGTGAATGCTAGATACTCGACACAGTCGGCGCACATACCTCTCAGTGTGAATCCAACATGAATGGACCGCCATTGAATTAGCGGTGATGCACAAGCTACTGGTTGTTAATTTATGTTTTACTCGCGTCACTTTTGAGTCTTATTTTAGTAGCTACGTAGGTGAAATTCTTAACATCAATGTATAACACTATATAGTCACCAATAGACTATTAATTTTTATTTTTCTCCAAATGTGCGTTTTCCTAACAAGGCTCAAGTCATTATTTTGTGCGTTTTTCTTACGGAAATGTATGACAAAGAAGCTTTCCTGGACCACCCCAATGCTCTGTAAAGTATCTTGTTACGAATGTATTAAAGATAAAAAAAAATCTATCTTCTGAATCGATAAAGGTCAGAAAGTTGTAAAGACTGATGCTCCAAATAATAATTCGACCCTGCCTATAATTTTTTTCACCCCGACTACTACTTTTAAAAACATATATTTTAATTTACGCTAATGTGGTAGAGATAAAAGCTAGAATTTAGTAGAAATGTACTTGAATTTGCGTGGGAAGAGATAATAAAAAAAAACACACCACCCATTCAGGATTCAAACCATGACTTTCACCTTCACCAATATTTTTTAACTTAGCAGCGCGTCTTACTACCTATTTGGGTTATACGTTTTAGTACTAATTACGCTGATGGGTTAGGAATTGGGAAGGTTGAATATAGAGGAAGTGAACCCACATTTGCGTGGAGTGAGAGTGGAAAACCATTTAGGAAAAACCAGCCCCAGTTCACCCGACCGAGATTCGAACCTCGATCTCCCCGTCCTCGGCAGTCGAGCTAAACACGACTAGCGCGTTAGCTGACTACGCCACCGAGGCGGGTGCTTCATCAAACTTCATTCTCTGAACCGAATGATTATACCAGCACACGACTTATTAACTAACTTAAATCTATAACAGACCACACAACATCCAGCCCCCAGCCGTTGATTCATCATTGTGAAATGTGGAATGTTGGACAAGACCATAATTTAAAAACCACCGGCACCAGTATTCCGAAATTGAACGCTTTGTAAAAATTTATTACCAATTTTTACCATAACATTATAAGTTTTGGTAAAGTGCATTGTACTATCTTTATTAATATTGTTTAATTAGTGTTATGCCACGAGTAGTAATACGCGCCAATAAAATAATGTTTTGACAGTTTTCAATACTTTGATATCATCTCTCCTATTTTTTTTAAGTCAAGAGAAAAAAATCGATCCTTAAATCAAATCGAGAGCGTAAAATCGATCTTTGCCTCTAATGTTATAGCTAGGGTTTATCTGGTTGACAGTTCAACGTTGAACATTTTGAAGGCAGTGTCGTTTGTACACCGATACTAGCAGAATAAATCCTTTTCCGTTTTCGTGAATTACTCATTTAAAAAATATATTTTAAATACCTTATAAACGTTTTAAATTGACGTAAAGTGACGTTTATGAACGAATTCTTCATAAATTAAAGAGTTTTGTGATAGTTTTTATCATTCATGTTTAATAGCGTTGGAGTTTTAAATGGGGTTAGTTTTGTTATTTAGTTTGTTGACATTAGCTCGGCTATTACAGGCTTACGTGCTTCAAGGTCAGTTATTATTATATACCGAATTTTGTTTTGAGACAGTTTAAATATAAATTTTATTTATACCTAATATATATTTAGATTTGTTTTTTAACACCATGTCTGACTACTTCAGGCTACACGCATGTTTACTAATTACACTAATGAGTTAGGGATGAGTAAAGTTGAATTTAGATCAAATTTATCCGTATTTTCGTGGAGGTAGAGTAGAAACCATACAGTAAAAACCACCCTCAATACACCCGCCTGGAATTCGAACATCGATCTCCCTGTCATCGGCAGTCTAGTCTAATGATAGAGTGATGCCCTAGACCATACGGCCACAGAAACAGATTTATTTAGAATTAAATATGTTCTCTAAAGCTCAGGCATATCTTATCTAATTTCAATCGGTAAAATATGTTAGCTTTAGTTCTAAGCTGTAACTAACTCTCTGGCTTTATGGAACTTGGAAGTTCATGACGGTCAGAACGTAAGCTCACCATTCAACCCTACCTTGAAACACCTCCATTCAATCACTAGTCTGACACCCAACCTACTTATAATATATCCTAACTTTATCCTCCCATCGACGTCCAGGCCTACCAAGGGGCCTTGTATCTTCTGGTTTCCCTACATAAATTTTGTCTACGCATCTTTCACTGTCCATACGCCACATACCACATCCGATTGCTTGTCTTGATTATAATTATGTCATCCGACCCCGTGGTGTCGTGGTCAGTGCACCTGGCTACAATCCTAGGGATCCTAGGTTCGATTACCGGCTGGTACCTTAGGTATTTTTCTCTTAAGGGTTATTTTATCGCTAGGGTTTGGTTAATTAGGCTTAAGTTAGGTTTAAGATAATTCCTGGCTCCACACCTCCATATTTGCCATCATCACATTGTCTCGTTGCGAGTATGTGTAGACCATCTCCATATATGCACACTGGACAACGCTTTGTGCCACCAGAGGGGTTAAATGAATAGTCTACATACAGGCGACCGAACTGGATGTTATGCTCCTCCTGTTCAGGCTAAAAAAAAATCGTCGTGTCAGTGAACATATAAATCATAAAGTACTTTACTATATAAAGCTTTCTCCATTCTTCTGTTTTGTTCATACCTATTAAGATCAAATATCTTTCTCTGCACTTTGTTCTCAAAAACTATCTACTTACTATCGTGGTACAAAGGGAGAGGTCACGCTTCACATCTGTAAATAACTTTAGTTATTTTAACATTTATATTATTATTATATTATATTTGTTAGCCAACTTTTTTACTTTCATTTTATGTTCCATTTTCGTGTTCGTGATGTTTAATTTGCTCACATTATATCTAATTTAGAGCAAGTTTCGAAACACACTGTTGGTAAATTAGACAAATCCTATAAATCAAGTATGTGTATCATTTTCTCTTTGGCTTACTACCCTTCCGGAATATCCTCATATTTATACTGTCGTGTTTAGGATGATGAAGGTATTATTTAGGGTAGGTGTTGTCGCATTTGCCTGTAAGGAGGGTGGGAAAACATGTAGGAGAGTCCACCCACAGTACACACAACTGGGGTTTGAACGCCAACCTCCTCCTCATATGAAAACCAGATGAGAATGATGTCCTATACCATTCGACCACCGATATCTGGAGACTATAAAGTGAGTAGTGTTCAAATATAACAATACTACAGGTGATTGATTCCCTTGGAACTGAACACCTGTATTGTGGTAGATGTTTTTTAACTTTATTAGAACGTAATGCCTTAGGTTATAGTCAGATTCGTAAAGTTCCTAATAAAGTAGGTTTACCCACTTCAGTGGCTACATGGTCTAACGCGCTAATCTCGTGTTGGATTAGACTGCCAAAGACAGGGAGATCGGTGTTTTATCCCGGTCGGGTGCACTGAGAATTTTCCTAAATGATTTTCCACTCTTCCTTCACGCAAATGTGGGTGCACTTCTTCTAAATTAAGACCTCCTAATCCCTAACCCATTAATTTAATTAGTATATAGGCGTATAATCTGAACAGGTAGTAAGACGTGGTGCTCAAAAAAGAAAGTAGGTTATACAGGTGTTCTTCAACCTTTATTGATGTTATTAGTTTGTTTAGTTGTGTTATGTCCCGAATGATTCATCCTGTACTATTCTTTCCTTACATTATTTGGGTAAACTAATATTTTTTAAATATTATCTAGAAGATAGTATGAACACACAAAGAATATAGTGAACCAACCATTCATACCAATATGAAGTAAACCTCTTCCTTCATAGATTTATGTACCCTTTATTAAAATTTGAAATTGAATTGTTATTTAATCTACTATTTTAGTAAAACCTAAAATATTTAAAAAAAATCATTCCTCAACGCAGCTGAACGAGATTTAACTCCGGCCTTAATTTATAGAGTCAGTTGTGCTGACTGCTCACCTAATTCTGCTGGTTTGTTCCCGTTTCAGAAACTATCCACTTAAGTTGACTCTTTTATTTTTCACAGTCGTGTTGGAAGAATCGTTCCCACGACGCTCCACTCCTGTTCAAGCCAGAGAAACCTCTAGTTACGAAAACCGCCATAAGATGCCGCCACTGATGTCGCCCAAGCTGCAGGACAGTGAACCTACAGAGCCACCGTCACTTACACAAAGCACGCAGGTAGGTTTGTTATATTATACCTCATTCGATAGGTTCTCTCTTTGACTGTCAGCGATATTTTTATATTTGTTATATTATTAGTCGTGTAGTATGCTATCTAAAAACTTATCAACGGCAAGTTGACCTCGGGGGTCTTGGGGTTAAGTGCTAGACTTAAGTCCCGATGTGTGTGGGTTCAAACCCAGCCAAGGTCAACGGATTTCCCTTGAGTGATCAAAATCCGCATCAAAACTTCCTTCGGAACGAAAGTAAATCCATCGGTCCCGTATCAATTGTGGCATGTAAAAGAACCATGGAAAATACTTGAAAATACCTTTCCTGGCAAAATTGGTAGGCTCTTTTGCTCTCGCTCATAGAAAATATCATATGCTGATCTGAAAGTGCACATTAAATACTTCAAATAAATAATTTATATTTAAAAATGCATACTATCGGCAATTAATAAAATAAACACGAATACCTTTGCGTATGGTCATTTGACTCTAGTTTTGATCCAATGAAATTTTTCATGATGCTCTAACTAAAAATTAATTTAAATATAATTTTTTAATATTAATAAATAAATAAGCTTTCAACAAAAATACACATTAAATATCTTTTTATTTTAAATCCCCTAACATTAATTTGTTTAAAGTAAGCTTCAAATTCATACTTACCACCTCTGTGGTCTGATGGTAAGAGCTCCTGGCTACAGATCTAGAAGTCCCGGGTTCGATCAATGGTTTTTTCAGAATTTTGTGTGTGAAGAAGTGGGTCTGTAACGGCATCAAACTCGGTTTCGTGAAGACAAATAAGGAGCTACTTGAATAAATAAGTAGCAACTACGGTCTAGAAAAATGAGATTAACGGCCTGAGGGTTCATTGTGCTGATCACATGACACCCTCTATTCGAACACGTTGGCACTATTTTCACCAACATGCTGCGGCCGTTGTGTCAGTATACCTCGCTTGCGGGCTGACGCCATGGAGTTTTTCGAATTCATACTATAAACTAAAAAAGTTTAAATTTAAAATTAATAAAATATCATTTGAATTTGTATAGCTTTGATTACGTACAATATTTCTTAGGTGCATATAAATATGGTTTCGTTCGGGTTAAGCTCACATTAAAAATAATAATAATTGAACCCATTTCGGTGGCTACATGGTCTAAACGCGCTACTGTCGCAGTGGAATGGACTTCTTATATTGGGGAAATCGAGGTTCAAATCTTGGTCGGGTGTATTGAGGGTGATTTTTCCAAACTGGTTTTCTACTCTTTCCCTCTACGCAAATGTGGGTACACTTCCTCTATACATAACCTTTCTAATTCTTAGAACATTAGTGTAATTTAGTACAAAGGCGTATAACCCGACCGGTGCTAAGAAAAAATTAATTAGTAAAATGCATCCGCACCATAATATTACCAGCCATAACTTTTTGGAAATATATTTGTTAGCAGTTCTACGACAAACTATTGAAAATGATAAGAAAAGTTTGATAGTTTTAGTTCTATAATAGGGTACTACTTCTCCCTTTCCAGTCCTTGATACTCTTAAGCGTGGGACCTCAAAACACGGCTGCATAGGGCGTTCTTAAACAATTCCTTGGGAACCTTCTTCACATAGTGATCAGAACAGAATTAAACACCCTACCCCTCCTATTCTTACATATCCTCTTGTGTAATTTACAATATTTATAATTATAATTAAGCTAATGTAACGTTACAGGTCTCAATTAAACTAATGGCACCAGAAGAAACATTCAAGAAGACAATACCTAATCATTTGTGATTTATTGCTCTCATTATTTAGAGAATAATTAATGTATTAATTGGGTGAGGTATATGGTCTATTGATCATAACTCCTGGCTGCAGACCTAGAAGTTCCGGGGATCGATCCCCGGTGCGTCCAGATTTTTCTGTGAAGCAGGGGATTAAACTCAACCTCGTGATGTCAATTGAGGAGCTACTTGAATAGAAAACTGATATTAAAGGCCGGAGGGTTAGTTGTGCTTAGTGTATGATTGGGATGTCAAAATACAATTTTATTCTTGAATAAAAAAAAACTTAAAATGAGCTCACACAGTTTAACAGCAATTTTACCACCCGCTTTGGTGGCCACACAACTCTCGCAATAGACTGGACTGCCGATGACTGGGAGATCCAGGTTCAAATCTCGGTCAGGTGTACTGAGAGTGATTTTTCTAAAATGTTTTTCTAATCTCCCAACATGAAAATGCGGGTACGCTTTATTTAAAATGTAACATCCCTAACCCATTAGGGTAGGCCCCTAATTAGTAGACAGGCGTATAACCCGAATGGACAGTAAGACGTGGTATTAAAAGAAAATAGAACGAAACAAATACTATTTACTTTCTCGTAACCTTTTGGGTAGATTTGTGAAAATAAAAAATGAATTGAAGATTTTGCTGGATATTGACGTTTTATGACCCACTTAACCCAAAAAAGTTTTTTTTTTCGATGCCGTCTGTCTGTATCTTGGTCTAAAGCTGAAACAATTTTTCAAATCAGCATTAAACTTGATAGCTAGGGTTTTCGTAGGGTTATTTCGAGAATTGTTTGGAATATACCTAGACATAGGATTAAGGAAAAGTAACTGAAACCTGAAGGGCAAAAAGAGAAAAAATTGATATTTTCAAAATACGTTGCAATGATTTTGATTAAAATTCGTTTCTAGGCTCTGGTTAGCATTACAAACAAAATGGTGACTCTCATTCCCCCATGAAAATAACACAAACAACACTTATATACTTATATTATATAAATTGCATTTTTTGTTGGTAGATTTTTTTCATGTTTTACAGAAAACAAAAAATAGTTTACTTGTCCTGATATCCCAAAAATGTCTTATGAAATATGCGCGCACACACACACCTTCACAAAAAACTTAGCACTATGAAGATATATTCATACATGCTTTTTGTTAATCAAATAAATGCATAATGTAATGCAATCATGACCTTTTTAAAACATATATTTATATTTGAATCATTAGCTATTTCACATCTCTCACCAAAGGTTTCCCTTTAATTCTACTCCAGGATATTGTGAGGGCCACATTTTGCCCGCGGGCCGCCAGTTGGACAACATTGGTTAGCCAATGAGATAAGAAATAAGAGTAGTACACAACGTTAGGACTGCAACTGTCATTCAAACTAAACGGAGTGTGCACAGCTTATTATGTTGATTAAAAAATACATGAATTATTATATATATTATAATATATATAATATAATCCATGTATATGATATATATAATATTATATATATGACGTTTGAAATCATGGCTATTAACGAACTAATTTATGGGGTAGGTATGAGAAGGATAATTAAGCTAAAAGTATCTGAATTATCGTGAGGAGGAGATGAGAAACCAACATTGATAAATAACACTAAAAAATGTTCACTCCTGAATCTCACCAAACAAAGAATCAAACCTTGACCTCCTTGTCACATGAAACTCTGTCTATTGAGAGTTTAACACCACCACAAATGGCGAGACCGCCGGCCATATGGAGTCCATAGATGGCGCTTCTCAAATTAAACGGATGGTTATTATTTAGGCAAATAATATTCCATCTCTGGACACAAGTGAGAAAGGTCAACAGTTCATTACAAATTAGGCTTAAGGTGACCGCCTACCGGGCCGCTGAAACGATTTGCAGAAGTCTAGAAATTCAACGTTTTTTAAGAAGTGGCTTTGTCATTTTGTAAAAAAAAAAAAAAATTGTTCTTGCCAAAGTGGAGGCAAAAAGTATCTAAATGTTATTATAGAATTAAAAACCTCACATTTTAATTTTATAATAAATTTTTAAAAATGCACAGAAATATCAAATTAGTTCATTTTCAAAGACATTTCAACCGTCGCAGTTATTAAATCAATGTACTGTACATGTTGAGGAACATAGATCTAACCTCATTCGAAGTTTTCTTTCATTTGAGTCACAACCGATATTTTAAGAATATTTATGATGGTTAATTTGTTTTTAACGCTTCAGGAACTGCAATTATCATAAGAACTATCGCGGTGTTAGGATATGACTCAAGTAGGTGCCTTGGTAAGCGAGAAATTGCCGCGCAAACGTTCAACTCAAACGCAATATTTAATTCTATGATGAGTTATTTCAAAATATGTATCTCGCGAGAATAAACTCTAAAGATTCTAACGGCGAATCTTTTTCCCTTAACAACCCTATGGTTAGAGTTTTATTAATAGAAAAATACTGTGTGAAAATGTAAGATTAGCTTATTTTCAAAGACTTTTTGATCATATTTACGAAGCTATGAGACTAGGCTTGATAGAAAAGGGCGCTAGATTCAGCCTTGCTCTTACAAACACAATAGTTTTTTTTAGATAGAATCACAACACAAAATATTAAGATATTTTAGAACTATCAGCAGCGAACTTTCCTCTTTACAGCAAGATTTTAAGTTTGATATTACCCCCCCTATTTCTTAAGTGATAGTCGAAAGGGCGTATAAGCTTAAACGGAATAGAGTAGTAGTTCCAGAAAACGATACAGACCAATGAATTTTGAGCCGAAAACTATTGCACTTGAATTATTTCTGATTAAACATTAATAGAAGTTCCTAATACTGAACATTGTTGAAATATTAAAATATGGATAAAAACTGCGTTGAAAAGACAGTTTTTTTTGGACCATTTTAGAATGGCTTCACAGATAACCATTTTGCACAAATCTTCATTCTGCCTTAATAGGGACATACCGTAGTTACTAACAAGAAACTTTGTCACTTTGTCCCCCATCGTCACCGCGGAAAATTTCAATTAATCGTTCTAATATAAATGCACTGCACACATTTCCGGCATATCTTGGTCTTTTATTTTCCCTTTAACTTCCATACCTTGCACGAGCCGGGGGCCGAGTTGGGCCTATGTTGAACGCTCTTTACACTAAACCCAAAAACAGCTATATGATATTGGCTTACATTAGTTTCACTTAGAACTTTGGATTGCTATTTGAAAAGTCGCTGCAAGGGTTTCCCACTAACTTTTTGTTCCATACTTTACCCTCTCTTTCTAAGGATGGAAGTATTTCGAGGATGAACGAAACAACTTCTCCCAAAGGTCGTCCCTCCGGGAGGATCCCGAACAAGACGAAGGTCAGACGTCGCCTGAGGTCCAGGACTACTCCGGGGGAGAGGACCCAACCTCTGCAGGAGACTGTGGTACTCGAGGATCTGCAGAGTTTGAGACTGGACTCGTCCAACGTCACGGGACTGCGCAGGCGATCGTGAGTAACAGGAGGCTTTTTTCCCCATTTATTTGTCTGTCAGCGGGGCCATCGAGCATTGTAGAGACGGGCAGAACTGTTGGGGATTTAGTTCATTGAAACGAGTAGCTTACTTATCTGGTTTAATAGCTGTTCATTCGCTTGCGAACTGCAACTTGTAGTTCAGTCATTCATGAACTACAGCTTGTAGTTGAGTCTTTAGTGACCTTTACATGACCTACAGCTTGTAGTTCAGTCTTTAGTGACCTTTACACGACCTACAGCTTGTAGTTCAGTAGTTTGTGACCCACAACTTGTAGTTTAGTCTTTAGTGACCTTTACAGGACCTACAACTTGTAGTTCAGTAGTTTGTGACCCACAACTTGTAGTTCAGTCTTTAGTGACCTTTACAGGACCTACAACTTGTAGTTTAGTGGTTTGTGGCCCACAACTCGTAGTTAAGTCTTTAGTGACCTTTACAGGATCTACAACTTGTAGTTTAGTGGTTTGTGGCCCACAACTCGTAGTTCAGTCTTTAGTGACCTTTACAGGATCTACAACTTGTAGTTCAGTGGTTTGTGGCCCACAACTCGTAGTTCAGTCTTTAGTGACCTTTACAGGACCTACAGCTTATAGTTAAGTAGTTTGTGACCCACAACTTGTAGTTCAGTCTTTAGTGAACTTTACGTGATCTAGAGCTTGTAGTCGAGTCTTTAGTGACCTTTACACGACCTATAGAATGTTGTTCAGTAGTCTTTAGTGACCTTTACACGACCTACAGCTTGTAGTTCAGTAGTTTGTGACCCACAACTTGTAGTTTAGTCTTTAGTGACCTTTACAGGACCTACAACTTGTAGTTCAGTAGTTTGTGACCCACAACTTGTAGTTCAGTCTTTAGTGACCTTTACAGGACCTACAACTTGTAGTTTAGTGGTTTGTGGCCCACAACTCGTAGTTAAGTCTTTAGTGACCTTTACAGGATCTACAACTTGTAGTTTAGTGGTTTGTGGCCCACAACTCGTAGTTCAGTCTTTAGTGACCTTTACAGGATCTACAACTTGTAGTTCAGTGGTTTGTGGCCCACAACTCGTAGTTCAGTCTTTAGTGACCTTTACAGGACCTACAGCTTATAGTTAAGTAGTTTGTGACCCACAACTTGTAGTTCAGTCTTTAGTGAACTTTACGTGATCTAGAGCTTGTAGTCGAGTCTTTAGTGACCTTTACACGACCTATAGAATGTTGTTCAGTCTTTAGTAATTTTACACAACCTACAGCATGTTGTTCAGTCTTTAGTAATTTTACATGAACTACAGCTTGTAGTTCAGTCTTTAGTGAACTTAACGCAACCTACAGCTTATAACTCAGTCGTTTGTGAACTACAGCTTGTAGCCCAGTCATTCTTAGTTCTTAGCCTACACCTGTATGCCAGTTATATCAAATACTTATATATAAATGGGACGATGGTGCTTATTGCTCGGATCTGTAAGGTAGTGGAGATGACTTAATGAGCTTTTATTAACAAGGGAAATGTCAAACAATAAACGCCCTCTCAATCCACACAAATCTGCCATATTAGCGAAACTAATTAGAGAATCTTAGCCTTATATTAATGTTCTTATAAAGATAGAGTATTATGATCGTGAACATTGTCGGAACTCGTTATTATGATGGATCTTGACGTTTAAGGAACCCCCGAATACAAAACTGGGTTTCACAATTGGCTTGTCTGTCACTTTATTCGTATGTCACTCCGTCCGTCTGTCACTCTGTCTTTCTGTCACTCTGTATAACTGTGATAAGATGAACTAGTTCATATAATTCATTAGGAATAATAATCGGCCTGTGGTGTAGAAAGAGCCTCCACGGAAAGGATGTACGATTACAGCCGATTAGTACATTCGGGCGTCCCCTGTGCAACGGTAAATTAGTACTGGATAATATTTTCACAAATTTGGCTACAAATGATGTAGTCCAGGCAATCCATATTATTATTATTATTATTGGGAATAATCATTCAAATTGAATTATTCGTCGGCGAACTACTCATTTATACGCAGTAGAGCTCAAAGAAACTGGACGGGGTGCTCCACGTCTTACCATTCGTCCGGGCTATCCTCATATTTAAACTGATGGGTTTCGGGTGAGGAAGCTCGATTCACAGTTTATTTTGAAGAATGGCTGAGAAACCATTTAGGGAAAACTACCCTTCCAACTCCCGGCTGGAACTCGAACCCAACCTCTCTGTCACCGTTAAGTTAGACTAGACGAGCCTGGCGTTTAGTCCGCGTGCCCACCTATACGCGCCGAATATCCGTGTCTTACTAACCGTGTGAGCTAGTAGTTTATTTATATTAGGGATGTAGAAATGATGGAGGTAGAATTTAGAGAAAGTATTAGCAGCATTTGCGTGGAGGGAGGATGGAAACCATTTAGCAAAAATCACCTCATCACACCTATCCAGGACTCAAACCTCGACCTCTACTTCACCGGAAAAAACCCGTTTGACCTTTTACCTGGGAGGCCGGAGTTTTACTCCAACTGGGTGATAAGAATATTTTTTTCATGGTGTAGTTTTTCATTCTCTCTCTAGAAAAAATGTTGATACATTTTAAGAGGTCATCCTATTCATCCTTTTTGTTCATGTTATAGTGCTTAAAGTGATTAATGAGTAAAACATTTATCTTTAAAAGAGGGTAGGCGTCATGAATGGGGATGGGAGTCATCGACTGGGAGGGATGGTCTATAAGTGGGTGGTGGTCTGTGATTTGGAAAAGGGAGGATTGTGATAAAACTGTAAATGCTAAGAGAGGAAAGTGATTCAAGCCATTTGAGAAACGTAGTCTAAAGATTTTTTTTTGAACATGGTAAGAGCCAAACAATTTTTTTAGCCCTCAGCACCATTCTCTTCTGATTGAAAATTGTATCACTTTGGAATTATTGTTGGCTTTCTTGCTTCAAAATCTTAATTTGTTGGTCTGGGTTCTTGTAATTGTTTTTGATCGATAATTATGTTAATATAAGCTTCTTACTAACAACACGATATGTACACATTAATAAAGCACTTCCATCATCAAGGTGTATTTATCAGTTTTATTGTTAAAACTATTAATCTAATATTTAAATAACTCGATAAAAGAACTTTGCGTGCAACACTTGGATCTGAAAAACAGCCTTGGCAATGCTCTTCATGTTTGAAACAATCAATATCTGTAAATGATGGAAGAGAATTGATTCTCTCAGAAGGTGTTAGTTAGGATTCCCTTTACATACACCTTCCTCTCTCCCCCTATTTCCGTCTAACGGCCTTTAACCAGTAGGGCACCTGCCCACTAGGGGGCTATCGAGCGCCACTGGCGTTATCGTGAAAGATTATTCACAGTAAGTTATTATGACCATAGAAAGAGACATACTACTTTTATTAAGTTGGGATGAAAGGGGACGCGAGAAAAGGCCAGTTTTTTTTTCAGTTTTTATGGCAAAAACTTTTTTGGATAAAATAAATCAAATATTTTACCAGTATAAACATAAATTTTAATTTTCTCCACATGGTGATATCAACAGCTGTTGAATATCTGTCATGGACACCCTTTACAGATATTAAAGAAGTTTTGAGGTCACTATGTGAAGAAAATTAATATCTATGTTTGTAATGGAGCAATATTTTATTCATTTTGTCAAAAAAAAAAGTTTTGCCGTAAAAACTGCAAAAACACTGGCTTTTCTTGCGTCCCTGTCCACCCCACCTTAAGTAAATATTTTTGCAGATTTTATAAGAATTTCTTTGCCAAAAGAAAAAAAGCTTGGTTAAATATGTTTACTTTAATTTTCTATGCAAAGTAAACCAAAATGTTATTTTATATTTGACGTGGGAATCGAGGAATTTGAATAAGATTTTAGCGAATAACCCAAACGGGTAGTAAGACGTGATGCTAAATAAATAATAATAAGACTCTTTATCTTGGTTTAAAAAAGAGTTTGTTAAATTGACACTGCACCCTTCACAAATACAAAATAGCTGTTGAGATTAATATTTGTATAAAATTAAACTAAACGTATCTAATAAATCAATATTTTATTTGTTTGTCCAAAACTTTTTGTTGTATAAAAGGCGTTAACTCGTGTTATCTTCAATCCCACCTTAAGTCACACAAATATGAAGGTCTCATTAGCGCTGTAACTTATCAGGAGAAAACATCATCAGTTTACAATCAATGGAGTTGAATCGAGAGTTTGTGAAGTAAAATAAATAAATATAGGATTAAAAAAAAAAACACCGCCAAAAAAGAGTGTCTTGTGATCTAGAAATGTTGGAATCGGCAACAGAATCTATATCTCTTAGGGATACCAAATTATTACAATTAAAGAGGAAACTGTATATTTTAAACGGTACAAGCTCGTTGAGTAAGGTTTCCCTCGACCACAATCTCTGCATTGCACTTCCCCTGGAAAATGCCTTGATCCAGAATATATAATACCTTGTATATTTTTACTAGGCTTGAATTCTGACCGTAAATTTACGTTCTCCTTTCTACCCTTGAACTTTTCCCCTGCTTAGATTCGAACTATGAGTTAGTTATATACAGTCCACCTAATTGAATTATATCCTTATATTGAGCTAGTTCTATCCAGTCCACCTCATTGAGTTATATCCCTATCTTTAGCTAGTTCTATCCAGTCCACCTCATTACACAACCATCTATACCTTGGTCTAGTTCTATCAAGTCAACCTCATTACAACCTATTCCTATCTTGGAATAGTTATATCCAGTCCACCTCATTACACCTTGAGCTAGTTCTATTCAGTCCACCTTATTACATTCTATCCCTACCTTGAACTAGTTATATCCAGTCTACCTCTTAAATCATATAGCTATCTTAAGCTAGCTATATCCAGTCCACCTCATTACACCATATCCATATCTTGGGATAGTTTTAACCAATCCGCCTCTATTTTAGGTCCATTCTAATGTTATCCTTCCATCTGCGTCTAGATATTCCCAATGCACTCTTCCCATTGGGCTTACCAGTCAGTACCCTGAACACAGTACTAGATTCTTCCATTCGCACTGCATATACTGCCCACCGTGATCTGAGAGATTTGACTATTCTAACAATGTATTGTGATGAGAACAGGGTGTGTAATTCATAATTATGTGACCTCCTCCACTCTCCAGTAGCCTAAACTCTTTTCGGACCAAATATCTTCCCAAGCACGTTATTTTCAAACACCTTAAATTTCTTTTTGTCATATAGGGTAGGATACCATGTTTCAAGAAAGTATTAAAATTTAAATTAAAAGCAATCGAAATGAAAATCGAGAATATTGCCATAGTAATATTTTAATAGACTATATCCAAACCTAAAATTATGTTTATACATATTAACATAATATATTATTATTATTATTAGCACCGCGTCTTACTACCCGTTCGGATTAAACGCACTTACGCTAATGTGTAATGGTAGAGCAATTTTGAGATGAAAATTGACCGACAACATTTTATCTTTTTATTTTAAAACAAATCAACTGAAATCGTATGTACTATTACCTTATGTTCCCAAGATGTCTATTAGGAGTTTTGGCCGCACCAAAATAGCCTTATATCGCTTCTCACTTAATTCTTAGGCTAACGTTTCAGGATGGTTTAGTGGGATGGGTAGGCATTGGCAAATAATGATGCGGTTCGTTTTGATCTTGTTTATTGAAATGGATTAATTACTACATTAGTGTATAAATGCGATGTAGGTTTTAGAACTAGTTGAAAGAGTTTAGAAAAAGGTCCTCATTCCATTAATGTCCCTGCTCAGCAGTTCCGCACACGGTGTAGGTCCGTTGCTAAATTGCTCGCTGTATCTCGCTGCTCGTTGCTGTGCGTGCCGCGCTGCTGGGTTGGCTTCAGACGAGGTTCGCGGTCTGCAGGCCATGCGGCTACAGAAGCCCCATGGCTTCTTTGGTGCTGACTGACAGCTGACAGTCAACATTTAGGTATGTACCTAAATTTTGACTNCTAGATTCTTCCATTCGCACTGCATATACTGCCCACCGTGATCTGAGAGATTTGACTATTCTAACAATGTATTGTGATGAGAACAGGGTGTGTAATTCATAATTATGTGACCTCCTCCACTCTCCAGTAGCCTAAACTCTTTTCGGACCAAATATCTTCCCAAGCACGTTATTTTCAAACACCTTAAATTTCTTTTTGTCATATAGGGTAGGATACCATGTTTCAAGAAAGTATTAAAATTTAAATTAAAAGCAATCGAAATGAAAATCGAGAATATTGCCATAGTAATATTTTAATAGACTATATCCAAACCTAAAATTATGTTTATACATATTAACATAATATATTATTATTATTATTAGCACCGCGTCTTACTACCCGTTCGGATTAAACGCACTTACGCTAATGTGTAATGGTAGAGCAATTTTGAGATGAAAATTGACCGACAACATTTTATCTTTTTATTTTAAAACAAATCAACTGAAATCGTATGTACTATTACCTTATGTTCCCAAGATGTCTATTAGGAGTTTTGGCCGCACCAAAATAGCCTTATATCGCTTCTCACTTAATTCTTAGGCTAACGTTTCAGGATGGTTTAGTGGGATGGGTAGGCATTGGCAAATAATGATGCGGTTCGTTTTGATCTTGTTTATTGAAATGGATTAATTACTACATTAGTGTATAAATGCGATGTAGGTTTTAGAACTAGTTGAAAGAGTTTAGAAAAAGGTCCTCATTCCATTAATGTCCCTGCTCAGCAGTTCCGCACACGGTGTAGGTCCGTTGCTAAATTGCTCGCTGTATCTCGCTGCTCGTTGCTGTGCGTGCCGCGCTGCTGGGTTGGCTTCAGACGAGGTTCGCGGTCTGCAGGCCATGCGGCTACAGAAGCCCCATGGCTTCTTTGGTGCTGACTGACAGCTGACAGTCAACATTTAGGTATGTACCTAAATTTTGACTATCAGAAGTGACAACTGCTAAACACATGTTTTTTGCAGATAATATGGTTCGGCGTAGGGATACATAATTTGGTCTGGTAGCTTTTCAAAGCCGTCAGCTGTGAGCTGTGAGCTGTGAGCTGTCAGTCAGCACCAAAGAAGCCATGGGGCTACTGTAGTTTAGGGGAGAGCCGCGAGAGGACGCTAGCTCTGTTGTCAACAAACATGGACGGTGATGATGACTTCTCGGACGACGATACTTGGCGGGCAGTTTGCATTCGTCAAAGACAATTAAATATGGCGATATTTTCAATAATTATTATTGATGCACTGAGGAGGCGCAGAGAATGTAGGCGACCACATGGACGTAACCAACTCTTATCACTGACTGCACGTAAACAGTGGCGATAGACGTGCCTGGTCACGTGATTAAAGGTTGCTATCTCATTGGCTCAGCCAGCAGGGAACCAAGTACGTAAAATAGCGTGGGACGTATCAAGAGAAACCACCAGCAGCAGAGTCATCAGTGACGTCATTTTCCAGCAGCATGGCCTGCTCAACACCGAGCAAGCGATCTAGGCAACGAATCCCGTACCGTGTGCGGCGGGCTTTTTACTCGTACCTCCAAGATGTCCGTACTGAGCAGGGTCTCAAGGCCTTTGCATCCTTCTCGGCCTCCCCCTCGTACCTCCAAGATGGGTTGGTGTGTCCGTACTGAGCAGGGACTCAAGGCCTTTGCATCCTTCTCGGCCTCCCCCTCGTACCTCCAAGATGGGTTGGTGTGTCCGTACTGAGCAGGGACTCAAGGCCTTTGCATCCTTCTCGGCCTCCCCCTCGTACCTCCAAGATGGGTTGNTACACATCTTCGGCCTCCCCCTCGTACCTCTAAGATGGATTGGTGTGTCCTCCGTACTGAGTAGGGTCTCAAGGCCTTTGCATCCTTCTCGGCCTCCCCCTCCTCTAAAACTCTCTGTTATATACTCAAAAATGGAGGGGTGTTTCCCCTAAGTTACTGGTTTTGCCAATACTCTTTGTCTTGCTAATCGGCAAAACAATCTTATATTTTTTTAAAACATGAACTGGTACGAACACGTAACTGTTGACTCAGAACAATTGGCGGTATGAATTCTTAGGCTTTCCTTGAATGCTCAAGATTACCTAAGGCTGCAAGCTACGACAATTATATAATTCAATTTTTTTACGTTTTTCAAATTGAAATGTGATTAGAAAAAAAAAATGCTTTTATACATTAATTTGAAAATTAGATGTAACTATTTTGAAATATTACACCTTTTTTATTATTATTTTGAGCTGTATGGCAGACAAAAATATAACTATTTTTTGTTCAAATGATATACTTACTATAAATAATCTTTGCGACTAATAATTAGCTTATGAATCATGATAACACTTTATATTTTTCATATATACAACTTTTATTTTGCTGTAAATTATTTTTAAAATATTTTTTTATTTACAAATTGTATAATGGTGGAACTGGAACTGGAACCGGTACCCAATTAAGAACCAAAAAGAACAGGAACTTTAATTGTTCTCTAACCGGAACCAGAACAGATAGATATTTCAATTCAATTTCCTGATAGTAACGACTCAATCTAAGGTGATTAAGGATGAGGAAGATCACTTAGAGTAAGTGTACCCGCATTAACGTGGAGAGTTCATGGTAAAAACAACCCAGTGAAAATCCAAACGGGGGGGGGACACATCCTTAGCGCCGCACCCAGATGGGATTCGATTCCTGATCTTCCAGTCAATTACACTGAAGAGAAATAGAAGTCTAGCGCTACTGCCATTAGCTAATTTCACTTCAAGAAAACTACTTTTTTTTGTAGCGACAATTTCTTTAAATATTAAAAAACAACACAATCGATGCCCATGAACATAATAGTACATTATAGAACTCACCGGGCGACAAGTTTATCTCTCTCTCTTTCTTTCTATCACATACGATATTTTCTTTCGCAACAACGCCCACCAGCACAGACAGAATATTTCCTCGACGTCCTAACTCTCTCTGTTCAGAACAAATGAACGACGCTGAGGGTCACGTTCGATACGGTGACCGAGTGACCTTGAGAATGAGACGCCATCCGCTGACGTCACGTTGGACGGTTGTTTCTCTTCCCCTTCCCCAACCCCCCAAACCAGTTCGGGGGTTTATTGTAGTCGCTATTTAGCAGAGTGACCCTCTAAATCAACCTTTTCAGAGAAACAAATGACGGTACAGTAGGCCTTGACCGATGAATTAGTACATTCTCTTTGATATAGTTTTTTATTTAGCGCCATATCTTACCACCCGTGCGGGTTATACGCCTATGTACTAATTACACAAACGTGTTAGGGATTAGGAAGGTTTCATTTAAAGGAAATGCACCCGTATTTGCGTGGAGGAAGAGTGGAAAACAGTTTTGGAAACCGTCCTCGGTAAACCCGACTGATCCTCGATCTACCCATCAACGGCAGTCGAGTTTATTGTGAGAATGATGTCTTAGACCATGAGACCACTGACACTGGTCAGAACTTGTTAAAATTGTGTTCTATGATACATCCCCCTTTTGTTCCCCATTTGACCAATCACACGTAGTCTCTTCTCTACACTCCTCACATAGATGCTGGCTCTTATTACCCTGGCAAATCTCCACGGCACGACACAGTACATGACCTAGTGGATGTCCATAAATTACGTGAGGCTTTTTTTTAAATGATTTTCAAACCCCCCCCCCCTTTTACTAAACATACTAATGGAGAAAAAACCATAACGATGCACCTCATTAGACTATACATTCGAAACGTTGGCTGAATATTTTATGTTGTTCACTGCAGAAAATGTTTAAATATAAACCGCTTATTTGACATTTCGTTTCGTGCAACGAGATCCTAGCGTGAGATTAACACATTGCAAGCGTTCAAAATGGCGCCGTCATTAGAGAGTACTTAATCTCTCTCTCTCACACACACTATCGATCTGTATTTTTTTCCCTTCTCTCACAGGTTCTCACCTCGCCATTCTCCATATTTTCGTGATTCATTTGTTATCTTGCTAACCTTTTCTTTCTTACGCTTTTTTTTGTTTTCCTAACCTAAAAGTCGAACTAATGAATTCAAGATGGCCGATTATTGGAGTTAGGATCAACTGCGAATCACGCGATTTTACTTTCAAGATGATCCTTAGGGAGTTTCCTTTCCTTGTGTTCATTTGTTTGTTTGTTTAATATGAGCAAAGATCTTGTAAGTGTTTTTTTTGGTAGATTTCCTATAGATTTTTAAACATGAAAGGATACAATATTATACTAGCTACACTGGATATCATCTCAGAGGCAACTGCATGGTTCCGATTGGGAAACAGTGTTGTCATTGTCTTCTTACCTTAAATACAAGAATATTTTCGCAACACTGGTTAGTCAATTTTTCCATTAGCTCATTATTATTATTATTATTATTACCGCGTCTTACTACCCGTTCGGGTTATACGCACTTACGCTAATGTGTAATGGTAGGGTGATTGTGAGATGAAATGGAGGACCTGCAGTTTAACGTGGAATCCGAACCACGGTGGAGGCCTGTCATTCCTCACATTCACAAGTTGTGATTAATACACGTCTTGTCAGAGGTGAAGAAAGGGTTTAGCAATCAGATAAATCTGTTTCGGGACAGAGTAGCTACTTCTTAACCCAGCACATCACCTTCATAACATAACTGAGGGCGAGGATATTTGTTAACAGTTAATTGAGAGAGAGAGCGAAGATAAAGCCTTTCTTCATAAAATCCCGCAGGAGACCTCAGTGGTCTTGGGTAAGGTGCTCACCCCAGGACCCGGTGTTCATGGGTTCAAACCCATCCGAGGTCGATGGACTTTACTTGAACGGTAAAAATCCGTAGCAAAACTTCCTTCAGAGGGGAAGTAAAGCCGTCAGTCCCATGTCGATTGTGGCTTGTAAAGGAACCCTAGAAGGTGTGTGAAATTTACATTTCCCGGCAAAATTGGTAGGATATTTTGCTCTCGCTCATTATAAATTCTCGTGTGCTGATATAATCAGTTGGTTTAGAAAGTGCACGTTACATACCTTCAAATAAATAAAAAATAATACCCTCCAGTTACCTCAGAGCTGAGATTGTTTTTTTACGCTTTTGTAATAGAGGTTTGGAGACTTGAATCGATCAAAACTTAAAAAGCCCTCATTCAAAGGCACCATCCTCCCCCCTCTCCCACCATCATGTCTCACTATCTTTCCGGGATATCCGTATTTAAAATCAGTATTTGTTTAGGGAATAAATAGGTAGAAATGTATATAAAATGTACCTACAACTAGGTGGAGGGAGAAGAAGAACCTATTCAGGGGAAAACACCCTCATTACACAATCCAAACCCTAAACTTCCTGTCCTAGGCAAACAAAACTATATAGACGTTTAGTCTGCACGTCCATCGATGCGGTCATGGGGTATTTTATTTCACAAATATACTTTACTATAAAGGCTCACACGGACGGGCACATGGACTAAGGCGTAAGATCCGTCTTCTCTGGTTTTCCGGCGACGACGAGTTTGAGGTTTGAATCCCAGCCGGTTTGCTGAAGGTGTCTTTTTATATCTAAATGGATTCCCCACTCACCCTTTTATTATAAACTCCACATTCCTCAACCTTACTCCATTAATGTTTTTTGTTGTTGGGTTTTTATTTTTATTTTTTAGCACCACGTCTTACTGCCCATTTGTATTATATGTTTAAGTACTAATTACGCTAATGTGTTAGGGATGAGGAAGTTAGCGTGAAGGCGAAGTGTACCCGTTTTTGCTTGGATAAAGGGTGGTTTTTTTTTCAAAATTGTTTTTCACCCTCAGTACGCCCGACCAGGATTTGAATCCCGATTTCCTCGTCATTGGCATCCCAGTTTATTGCGAGAGTGATGCCTTAGGGTTTCGAGCATTCGACCAAGGAAGCGGGTATATACACTATTAAATCAAGGATTACCCGCTTTGATGGCCACATGGCCTAAGGCGTCATCCTCGCAATAAACTATACTGCCTATGATGGGGAGATCGGGGATCGACCTCCGGTCAGGTGTTTTTTACTAAATGGTTTTCCACTCCCCTACACGCAAATGTGGGTACATTTATTCTGAACTTTACTTCACTCAACCTTACTCAATTAATATTATTAAATTTCGGATTAGCAGCTTCGCTGGCCGCATGGTCTAAGGTAGGGGTCGGCAACCTTTTTGATATCGTGGGTCGTATGGGTGTTTAAAAAAACTGGTGCACTGGTTTGAAAAAATATTGAGAGCAAAATTTCAATTTTATATTTTTCATGTAGGCTAGTAATTAGTTAAGTCTTTTGTTTAGAAACATAATAAGTTTGTTTAGTGAATCTTTAGTGGGACAGATTAAATCACTCGACGGGCCGGAGCCAGCCCGTGGGCCGTAGGTTGCCGCCACTGCGTAAGGCGTCATTCTCACAATAAGATAAACTGCCGATGGCGATGGGTGTACTGAGTTTTTCATTAATGGTTTCCCATTTTTTTGACACAAATGTGGGTACACTTCCTCTAAATTCTACCCTCCTCATACCTAAATACTTCTACTTAGCACAGCGTCTTACTAACCGTTCGGGTTATACGCTCTACTACTAATTACGCTAATGGATTAGGAATTGGGAAGGTTTAATATAGAAGAAGTGAAACTGCATTTGCGTGGAGTGAGAGTGGAAAACCATTTAGGAAAAACCACCCCAGTTCAACAGAGCGAGATTCTAACCTCGATCTTCCAATCCTCGGCAGCCAAGCTCAACATGAAACTAGCGCGTTAACTAACTACGCCACCGAGGTGAATCTCATCCCTAAAACATTACAGTAATTGGCACACATGTGTGTAGCCCGAACGGGTAGTAAGCCTAAGACACGGCAGAAATTTCAAATAGTAGGCTTAAAATCCACCTCCCCCCATTAGATTGTGGATGGTATAGTTGTGCTTCAACCCCTTCCTTCAGTTCACCATGATATATTCTCCAACAGAAACACAGTCTATTGCGAACCTAACGATCTAGACCACGTTGAGGTTCAAGTAAAAATCTTTTTTGAAGTTTAAATTTGTTCAAAATATTGATCTTATTTTATATTAAATATCATTCGATATATAAATTAATAGTAATAGACAACCAGCCACATTTCTAATCAAATAAACCAACGTTCCCTCCATTTCGCTGTTCTTAAGTCTTTGGAGTGTGGAAGTGCAGCTGATTTCAAACTAACTGTGGCTTATATATATTTTAAATATATATATATATATATATATAT
>CABFWB010001366.1:112064-125713 GCA_902151455.1 Timema bartmani | reverse complement strand
CGCTACATAAATATACACATACAGACACGTTGCGCTAAATAAATATACACATACAGACACGTTGCGCTACATAAATATACACATACAGACACGTTGCGCTACTTCTACCGAGCTCGAGGGAATCTACTGTAGTTTTTCCCATACAACCTTCCATTTGTTAAATACCTTTTAGATGTATGAAATAATATCCTCGCGAATAAATCTTCCCCTCTCCTCTCCCCCCCTAAAACATCCGAGTGAAACTCCTCGCAGTTTCCCGCTAAATGAGGACTCGCCATCTCGTCTTCATGGGAAATCCTGCAAAAGGATTGAGGAGGGAGAAATTACATTTGACGTGTTTATATTTTAGTATGCGCGCTTGAAGTGAAGGAATTATAAGGTTTATAAAACGTTAAATTTCATTGTTTTCCCCGGGATTTAAAGACTTAGATACCATTACAACAGGTAAAAATTTTTTATAAAAAAAAATACAAAAATTGCTTTATTACTCATATTTTTTAAAATTTGTGGTATTTAACGTGCACTGAACTGACCGATCATATCAGCACAGGAGAATTTCTACGATCGAGAGTGAAAGTACCTACCAATTTTACTGGGAATGATATTTTCACATACCTTCCAGGGTTTTTTTAAAAGCCACAGTTGATATGGGACCGACGGATTTACTTCCCCTTCCGAAGGAAGTTGTGCTACGGATTTTTATCACTCAAGAAAAATTCGTCGATCCCGGTTGGGTTTGAACCCACGAACATTGGGTCCTGAGGCGAGCACTTTACTCAAAGATCACCGAGGTTGATCAGTATTCAATTGAATGTTACACGTATTATTTATTTCAATTCATACATTATTAAATAAATGAACACTTAGTAATTATTATTATTGGTATGAATTTAATGTGAGAAATAGTTAACCCTTTTTTTTAATTACAAATAAATATCCATGTTGACTAAATAAGTAGCCTAAACTACACATTTTTTGTAACTGAACGTATTTTTGAGTCTTTAATTTATTTTCATTCATCACATTTTAAATTTTAGTTTAGATCAATTTTAAATAAATTCGTGCCATTTACTTAAAAATCAATAATGCCTGTTTTAATTTTCAACTTGAAAAAAAGAGGAAATTTGATGTAATGGAATATTTCAGAAAAAAAGGGGGCAAGGTGACTTACAACCTAGACATTCCGGGATGTAATTTTAGATTTTGAGTCATAGTTGCGTGGTTAGAGCACGTATTGCCGTATTCTGAGTTTCAAGAACCAAATTATAGATAATAAAGGGGTTTGACAGGTTTACTTTATCATACCTATGAATAAGTGACTTAGAGTGACTGAGCACAAGTCTGAGGGACCCTAGTTTGATTCCAGGTAAAGCTTAGATAAGATATTTATTCTTTGAATACAGGTTCATCCACTTAGTAAATATAGACGCAACGACTTGGCCATAGTATGTGGTTACTGTCCAAAGTTATATTAGTTTGTAAATCGTGTGCTAGTTAATATACAGTGCAATCCCATTAGACCGAACCTTGGTAGTCTTAAATCCGGATAATCCTAATACTATTTTGGAAAACGTGGGGAAAAAACAAACTGAGACAAATGAAATATGAAACTAAGAAGTTAAAAGAGAATGTTAAGAAACCAGCGATAATAAATACTTAATATTGACATGTTGGTGTCTACACAAAGTGTTTTTCAGTAAATGAATGTAAATTTTACTAAACACATTCAAATGTAATTTAAGATTTGTGAGAATAAATTGTTTCCCCGCGAACCCTTCCATATTTTCCAGCTTAATCTGAATTTTCACTAATCTGAAAAAGCTTCGGCCCCAATTAATTTGGATCAGCGAGGTTCTATTGTCATATGTGTTTATTAAATGCACGACTCCATTTAAAAGAAGGATCATCATTCAAATGTGATATTTAATCGATATTTATGGAGCTATATAGTGTCATTTGAAGCGCACACTTTCAAAACACAGTGCTATTCCGCCTCGGTGGCGTAGTTGGCTAACGCGCCAGTCGTGTTGAGCCAGACCACCGAGGACGGGGAGATCGAGGTTCGAATCTCAGTCGGGTGAACTGGGGTGGTTTTCCCTAAATGGTTTTCCACTCTCCCTCCACGCAAATGTGGGTTCACTTCCTTTAAATTCAACCTTCCCAATTCCTAATCCATTAGTGTAATTAGTACTTAAGAGTATAACCCGCACGGTTTTTAAGACGCGGTGCTAAATAATAAAATAATAATAATAATAAATACACGCAAATGCGGGTATATTACCTATAAAGCGCTTCCTTCCTCATTCCCACCCTATTAGAGTACTTATCGTATATGCGTATAACCTAAACAGGTAGTAAGACGTGGTGGCGAAAAAAAAAAGAGGAAATAATCATACTCACCGGTAGACAAGCGGACTAAACATCAAGCTCATCTTGTCTGGTTTTCCGGTGACTGGAAAATTGGAATTAGACTCCCCGTCTTGTTTTTTTTACTAGTAAGACGCGGTGCACACACAAAAACAAATGAGGGTAGAATAATCGATACAGTATTTAATGCGTCGCGAAGAATCGAACGTTCGCTGAAAATAGAAAGCAGAAATGCATGTTGGACCATGATGATTTTCAACAAAAACTATAAATAGCTCTGATTGCCAAACCCTTCCTTCACCTCTGACAAGACGTGTATTAATCACAACTTGTGAATGTGAGGAATGCCAGGCCTCCACCGTAGTTCGGATCCCACGTTAAACTGTAGGTCCTCCATTTCATCTCGCAATCACCCTACCATTACACATTAGCGTAAGTGCGTACAACCCGAACGGGTAGTAAGACGCGGTGCTAATAATAATAATAATAATAATAATAATAATAATAATAATAATAGCTGATTATCAACAAGATGTTTTCTTTTCTTTTGAAAGTAATATAACGACGAATGTTTTCATTTATTGAGTTTTTTTAGCATCATGTTCGGTTTATAAGCTTACGTACTAATTACGCTAGTGGTTTTAGGGATTAGAAAGGTTATGTTTAGAGGAAATATGCCTATATTTGCGTGGAGGAAGAGTGTAAAACTCTTTTGGAAAAATCACCCTCAATACAGCCGACCGGGACTCGAGGCCCGATCTCCCCATCATCGGCAGTCGAGTCTACTACGATATTCGCGCGCTAAACCATGTGGCCACCGAAGCGGGTATTCATATTATTGAGTTGAGTCGTGGAAATAAAATGGATAAAAATCTTCACGATTTCCATTTAACAAATTATTTCAAATCTCTTCACAATAACAACAGCAATGTAAACTCAACCGTAAGCTTGTATCTTGTTTTGTAGGCGCATGCGCACTCATTGAGTCAATTAAAAAAAAATGATTGACTCTCTCAAGCAGATGCTATGTGGCAATGCTGACAGAGTTGATATTGTTTCTATTATTGCAGAGTGGCCAGTGCAGCTCACGCTGATTTCTTGTGATTTGTTTAGGGCTCGTCACGTGACCACATTTCAGGTTCTGCTCTTTTTATTTTCGGCGAACCTGTTAATGCACAGTTAGTCTTTCCAAGACATGAAGTACAGCCCTATAGCATTATTCTTCCACGAGGGCGTGTTCATCTCATTTTCTGATATACTGAGTGCATGAATATTCACTCGATAAAATAACGTTTAGAGTAAGTTTGTTCATTCCAGTTTTTATCGGAAGGATATTTCCCTACAGCTAGAAAAGCTACTAGATCGACGTTTACGTATCCATATGTAATGTAATCTGATCTTCAACTGTACATTTTTATAAATATAAATACCTATAAAATAACATTATATCATAGCTTGGAAACTTTTGTCTTACAAAAAAGTATAAAAGTCTGACTTACCAAAACGCTAGAGTTAGTGCTACTACATCATTATCCACGCGCCAACATAATATTTGTTATTGTTGTTAAATGATCCGCTTACTTGCAAATCAACCATTGGTAATGATGACGCCCGCTTCGGTGGGCGCATGGTCTAAGGCGCAGTAGATTAGACTGCCGATGACGGGGAGATCCGAGGTTCGAATCTCGGTCGGGTGTACTGAGGGTGGTTTTCCCCAAATGTTTTTCCACTCTCCCTCCATGCAAATGGGGATAAACCTCCTCTAAATATATATCCTTAGTGATCCCTAAAACCATTAGTGTAACCAGTACATAAACGTGTAACCCGAACGGGTAGTAAGACGCGGTGCTAAAAAGAAAGTTCTTACTCAATAAACAACTATTAGTAAACCAACACAATCATTTGATGCTACCTAGCCCAACCCACTAAGCCATCCTGACAAGATTTGCTCACGGGGTGAGGCGGGTGACGACAATTATTAATTATAAAGTAAAATGTTACAAATATTTACCGCAAACCAATGTATTTGTATTTTCTAAAGGTTTCTATCCATGAAAATTAATCTTTAAGTAAAATAGGATTAGGATGAGAAGAAACATTTAGGAAAAAATAAATATAATTTTACAATCAACATTGAGGATATCTTACTTTATTATTAGTATTACTAGGTCATTATCATCATCATCAACAACAGTTTCCAGCCGGTGGCCGTGTCAGTCTAGTAAAATGCTTCCATCTTCCTCTAACCTTCCGCCATTCTTCCTTCTTTAATTTATTCCACTCTTCTCCTTTCACCTGTACACTTTCTGTTATCTGCTCCTCCCATCTCTTTCTTGGCCTCCCTTAAGGTATTTTTTACTACATACTTCATTTCCAACATTTTCTTTCTACCCCAGCATTATTAGGTATTGTTATTAAAAGTGACATTTGCAGATCACGTGTGTTTTTTGTTTGAATCAATTAAGATTATTTTAGTAACTTTTTGTAACTGTAAAAAATAAGCTCCTTGATAAATAAATCTGACTATATAACAGGGAACTTCCCCTTAAGTCAATCAATGCACCTAAGTTCTGTAGATCGCTTGCGTGAGAGTGGTCTTGACAACACTAGCGCTACTAGCGGGGTGTTGCTTGCGGCGTATTCAGTAACCAGGTGACACACACAGGCTCGCTATCACAGGTGTTGGTTAGGGAAAAATTTGGTGGATAGATGTTTTCAAATTGCGTGTGTTTTTAATGGATGGTCTTTCTGAAAGTGTTACTGTATATTTTGTGTTCGTGTTTAGCTTGATACATTTAATAACTCAATCTAGGACCTAAAATGGAACATAGCCTACTTAAGTTAACCAACAATATTATAGCTTAGTGTGTATCATTACGACATGAATCATTATATTTAAGTTATTTTATAAAGTCAATAAATAAAATTCAATTTATAAATAAAATATATCATACTTAAACTAACCAATAATAATACATTTTTTTTTGTTTATCCCCCAGAAATTAATTGTCATATTTAAATATAAGTACTTCCACGATTCGCCGCATTTCGAAAATATCCACTTGTTTATTTTATTTACTCTCTCTCACATGAACCAGTAGCTATATTAATTTAATTTGCGTTGTTTGTAATATTAAATTAAACAATACACTCTTTAAAAGAATCTACACCGTAAGTAACTTTTTTTTCTATTTTAAAGGTTTAATAGAAAAAATATATCAAGTTCACGACAATGAAAATATACCAAAGTATTTTAATTAAATTTCCTATTACAAATATTACAATCTGTTTTGAAATTACATTTAATAAATAAAACAAAATGAAGGTCGTGCGATGTTTCCTCAATCAATAGCACTATAAATTATTCCCGAACAAAACATTATCGATTCGGTTTGAAACTTTTAGTTGCATTGTTGCAAGTGAAAGTACTTTGTAAAAATATTCTGTTTAGATGTTATTCAAACTATGCAGTAAAAAGTGCAAAGTTGGCGACGCCAATAACAACAACAATAACAGCATCAATGATACTACGAAGAAACACGAGAATAATTCTTGGCGTCCCAGCTACTGTTATTTATTGCTATGTGGACACTGCCCGTTTCAAGAAAAGAAGGATAAATTACAAGAGGAAGAGGATGAAAAGGGAAAAGCAAATGAAGATGATATTGTCACAATGGGGATTAAAGTCTCTTCGCCGATAATTTCTCTTCCTCCCATGTATACGTAAGTGCAATCCAATTTTAACCATGAACAACTTATATAACAGAAAATTCATTAGATCTACTTTCACGTATTCATACATAAAGTCATGCTATCTTCAACTGTCACTTTTGATAGGTATTAATAATACCTATAAAATAAAAATAATAATTAAGTACAATTATACAAACGTTGGGCACAAAAATAAGTTTGTATTTAATAGAAGTTTCTTATTTCTACTAAAAACCTACTCTAATGTGATTAGTAATTGAAAATTTGTTTATGTTATGATTAGTTTTAATCTGACATATTAATATTAAAAAATATCTAAAGTATTAGTGCTACACGTCTTACTGTCCGTTTGAACTTTCACGATTTCACAATAACTCATCAAAGGACACAGTGAGTAGGATACATTTTAAGAAACATTTTAAGAAACCGAACTGTTATTCACTTTGAGATGGTGGATGGTGGAATTGAACTCCGAACTTCCAACTCGTTAAGTAGTGTGGATGTCACGAACGGGTAGTAGTATCCATCCAACAAAAAAATAGTTTTTTTTAAAAATTATTTCAAGATTTTAAGTATTACACTTAAAAAAATAAATGGTACGGAACCCCGCACGGACTTTCTCGAACTACTGTTTAAAAATGGAAATATTTACTCATAACTTGTAATATATGTGCAACTAAATAGTATACACTAGCAAACCCAAGCATAAATTGCACTATACTTATGTAAAACAATTTTTGAGTTCCCGGTTTTAAATTTTATATTTTTATTTTTAAAGAATTAATGTCCTCATTTGTATGTTTGGACCAATAAAAAATATTAATGTTGGGTCCCCAAGGGTCAACACTTCGTATTAAAATTTCAACTTACGATCGACATTTTATTAGGTGTTGCACATCTTCAGGTCAGCGCATTGATATTACATTCCTCATTTATAAATTTTGACCAATAAAAAATGTAAATATTGACTATTGAGTCTAAAATGGAGATAGATCATTGCTCTACAAACATTTTTTCTAAGAGGTTTAAGAAAAAATAACAAAACTTTTTGAGAGACTTGTATTTAATTACTCTATGGCATTGGAGAATTATTGCGTTAAAACTTGAGTAGTTTATCTTTACAACTAAAGCTCACAAAATTGTATTAATATATTTGCCAATATCTCAGAAACTGTTGGTTTTATAAAAATGTATTTCGTATAAAAGTTTTTTATTTTTAATAGTACTACAATTTTGCAATGATAAGTTATTTAGTTACTCAAATAGTTGCGGAGATACGGAAATTTCCGCCTCTGTAAAGTACCCTAAAAGTCATTTTCATGGGAAAATGAAAATAGCCAGTTTATTTATAATCTTAATCAACGCCTAGATACGAATGTTAGTCAAAATTGTTAGAGCCGATTTTGAGAAAATTGATTTTTTCTCTTTTCACCTTTTATAAAACTACTCTTAATTTTAAATTATAACAGACACACAGACATACGGCATTGCAAAGACCATTTTTAAGGTTTCGGGGGGTCATGAGACGTCGACATCCATCAACATTTCAGGTTAGATTTTTTTACGGTCGCAATACTTAACCTTTAGTTTTCGAAAAGTTAAAAAATATATATATTTGCGTGTAGCTTGAAAGTTATTTGTTTTATAAAAATATGTTTCGAATAAAATATTTGTATTATAAATATATATACATATTTGTAATGATAAGTAATTTCATATCTCAAATATTTTCAGAGATATGATAAAAAAATGAGAATGTACGCATCAAACCGGAGCCCTTAAATTCATTTTGCCGAAATATTGGGAGTAGCCGATTTTGATAAAAATGACTTTTTCTCTTTTTGCCCTTCAGTAAACTACCCTTAATTTTAGAGGTAGATATCCAATTCCAAAAATCCCTATGAAAACCCTAGATACCAAGTTTTAGCCCGATCGGTAAAATATTTTAGGCTCTAGTCGGAGGTACAGACAGTCAGACGGAAATTCAAAAATAACTTTTTCGTATTCAAGGAGTCATGAAACATCAAGATTAATCAAAATATTGAGTTAGGTTTTTTGACGATCACAATATTTCTTTACCTGTAAGGTAGCGAGAAAGTAACTAGAACCAAAAGCTAATATATGGAATAATAATAAAAACACGCTTAGTTTCTTAGAAAATGTAGAACTATTTACTAAATTTCTCATCATATTTAGGGTATACTTGGCCTTTTTAATAAAACAGTCTTAACCCAATATTATGCAGGCCTTATGGACACATTTTGAACATTTTTGTAAGTAAAATAATTTATGTGTAGGCCTATGATAAAAACATAGCATTTTTATCTTATGTAAAACACAACCTGTGATAAAGTCAAATTATTATTGTGAAATCTAAAATTATATAAAATATTAAATTTCCTCTTCATAAGTCCGAGCATATTAAAAACTAATGTTTGGATTGCACCTTTTTTTAATGAACATGAATACAAATTAATTATTATTCAAAATCTTAAAGTATGGAAGGTCTACAGTTGAAATAGGTCACCCATTTTTTCCTACTATTTCTTAGTATTGGAATTGTAATTAATAAAGGAAGAGTACAGGGGGAAAGGGAAGAAAGTAACATTACATACATTTTCCAGGAAAACAACTTCTATATCTCAAGCTCCATAAGAACATAGCGAATACGTTTTAAATTAATTTAAATATGATATAAACCTCTTTAATCCATAATATTAAGTGCATTCTAATGACATCATGATGGTATAACAGATGGAAGCACTATATCAAGTTGAGAGAAAATGGGACTTTCCCCCTATTTCCCCTGTACCTATCAAATGTTTACCATTTTCACAAGAAGTTACAAAGGGGATTGATTTCTCGTAATTTGTAGAAATATCTCGGTGCGAACGTTTTATGAACGGGCCTATAATTTCGTCAGCAATGTGTAGTGAATTAAAAAAGAACTTTCTCCATTTAGATTTAGATATTTACTTTAATGAGCAAGTAACTAGAAAAGTAGAATTTAAAGGACGAGTACCCGCATTCGCTTAGAAAGAGAGAGAGAGAGACAAACCGTTTAGGGTAAGTAACCTTAGTATCCTAATCCCGGAAGAGATTAGAACCTGGAGCTCTTAGTAATTGAAAAAAAAATGCAAGACAAGACTGACGCCTTTGACCGCGTGTCCACTGGTGCGGGTTACATTTTTATGAAATTCTCCAAACATAAGCTATGAATACTATCTGAATGTAACGCCTTAACCGTAGTTTTGCGTGTCCATTTAAGGAATTTGAGGAATTAAATAGGTCTACTATTTAATTTAATTAAAATCAATACATATTATATTTTTATTTTGTCATTGACTTATGACCCAAACGGGTAGCAAGACACGGTGCTAAAAAAAAGGTGATATCTACTTTTCTCCAGATCGGTTTCAATAGGTCATGAAACGTCAACATTTATCAAAATCTAATATTCAATTTTTTTTTATGATCACTATACTTATATTTCCAAGGGATGAAGAGAAATTAAAAAAAAAATAACTTTTTGGTATGGTAGAAAATTTAACCTCCGCATGTAATTAGGAAATATACCTCCCCAAATAACCGAATTACGTCTTAGTATATGAAATTTCATATTGCAAACCTGGGAAATGGAGAAGATAGAAATCGATACAACTAATGTAGAACACTAATTTTTAGTTTGGTTCAAAATTAAAATTTGGCAGGAATCAGATAACCAAATATGTCTTAAAATTTCAAAATTGGAATGTGGGAAGCGAAAGGGTTTGAAGGAAAATTTAAATTGAACAAATTGGCAAATGGACCACCCCAGATTACATAAAAGTTAAAAAGTTTCTAATCTAAAAATAGGGGTCCAGGAAATTGGAGTAAAAGGGGGGTGGGAGCACCTCAAAATTCCTAAACTAATAGGAAAAAAAAAAATATTTTCCAAATAATTTACAATTTTAATTTGGTCTAGGCGCATGAAAAAAACCCTAAAAATAAACGAACACCAAAACCAAATATTACTTTTACTACTAGCACCACGTCTTACTACCCGTTATGTTTATACAACACTAATTACACTAATGTGTGAGGAATTTGAAAGGTGTTATTTATAGTAATTGCACCTGAATTTGCATGTAGGGAGAGTAGAAAACGGTTTAGAACAAAACCGCCCTCAGTGTACCCGACCAGGATCGAAACATGGTCTCCCGTCTTCGGCAAATATTATCTTAAAGGGGGGCCATCAACGTTGCGACCTATTTAGTGACTAGCATCTATTTAGGAGCGACATGGTAACTAAATTAAACAACTCATGCTTAGGATGCCCTTTGAAAAACCATGATGCTCATTTATTATTATTATTATTATTACTTTTATTATTTTTTATCAGCACCCCATCTTACTACCCATTCGGGTTATACGCACTTACGCTAACGTGTAATGGTAGGGTGATTGTAAGATGAAATGGAGGACCTACAGTTTAACGTGGAATCCGAACCACGGTGGAGGCCTGGCATTCCTCACATTCACAAGTTGTGATTAATACACGTCTTGTCAGAGTTGAAGGAAGGATTTGGCAATCAGATAAATCTGTGCCGGGACCGAGGATTGAGCCCCGGGCCCCCAGCACAGATGTCTGACGATACCATACCACCTTACCCATAGACCTCCAGGTCACCTATGCTAATTTATTCAATAAGTTTCTGTAACATATTATATTATTTCATTCACGCTCTTGGTAAACTGGTTTGCTCTTTATTCCAACATGTTTCTGTAACAATGAAACTTACTTTGTTTAACTTATCTTATGATAGCACTAAGACAATTATTGCGTTCGTTATTGTGCATTCAGTTTGTGAGCTAGGTAGGATTTGGTTGAAAGATCGAATTTATTTTAATTTATTAATTACCATAATTGTCTTGGGATTGCCATAGTTAGCTCAGGGTTGTACGAGGAGGAGCTATAAAAAAAGTTTGCTAGTCTGATATTTAACGTCCTAATTTGATATAGTTTTAATGCGGCGCACCCGCGCGAATAACGGCTCAAACTACTCACTAGTTTTTCATAAAACAAGAATAGTTATAAGAATTTAGAAACTTTGTTTTAATATCTGTAGCCAACATGTTTTTTTTAAAATCAGATACAAGTTTTTATCAAGAGCTACTATTTTTTTCTATGAATAATGCAGACCACTTGTACGCCTAGCGACCCCCTAGTTAGGGCAAATTACCTACCTGAGTGAACCGCTGCACACGCACTTTTAAGGCCGTATTACCACAGAGTGACCTTGTTATTAAATATAATTTGTTTATAAACTAATCCGATATCGATTCTAAAATGATTTTTTTTAGAGAAAGCTTATAGTGTGCCAGTCTCTAACCTGATATTCTTGGGTTCAATAACTACCGGCTACATAAAGTTTTTTTAAAAATATAATGGTTACCTATACTATATTTGGGCCAGTGCTGATGCACGTATTTAAAATCCGCTTTAGTACTATTCCAATGATCTATAATTAGTCTATAGTTAGTTCTGGTAAATATAAGTATTTACAAAATTTGGATTGGAACGTTTAAACGTAAAAAAAATAAATAAAAAAAAATGCGGTATAGGTTAACTTTAGTACTAGAAAATTATATTTATATTCCTTGGTTATAAAAATATGTGATATTTATCACCCAATTTTCTTACTAATGGACATAGCTGACAATAAAAAAAGATACTAGATCTACTTTAACGTATTAAAACGTCAAGTCATGTGATATGCAGATATCAGTTTTGATAGATATTAGCGAAACCTACGAAACAACCCTAATAATTTAGTAAAATATTATCAATGTTGACAACAAAAAATATGTTTGTATCATCTAAAAGTTGCTCTAAATGTTCATTCGTAAAATAATAACACTATACTAGGTGTGTTTCAACGCGGGAAAATAGCATTTTAAAATTGGTATTACTTTTTAAAAGCCTTAAAGGTTGCTTTCCCTCTGATTAATTGACATTGTTAATTTTTTATATTTTATAGGCATTTATATTGAAAAAAAATTACAGTTTGAAACAGCACTTACAAGTAAACTATATGTTACTCTTACTTCATCCACCAGGATTCGAACTCATAGTTTCCTAGAGGTGCTTGGTTAGTATCAGACGATCTTCCCTTGCCCTCGACCTAGGGAGTGGCCGGCAATATTGGTTGATCCCAAGCGCGTATTCAACCAAATCCAACGTAGGCTCGAATCCAATTTTTTTTAGCACCACGTCTTACTATCCATTCGCTTTATAGACTTAATTACTAATTAGGCTAATGATTTTAGGGGTTAGGAAGGTTATATTTATAGGAAGTGTACCCTCAGTATACCCGCCCGAGATTCGAACCTTGATCTCTCCATTATCGTCAGTTTAGTTTACTGCGAGAGTAGCGCGTTAGACCATGCGGCCACCGAAGCAATACACAGGCCTGTTTTAGATAAATCATTAAACAAGTTGTATTTTCCTAGACGGATGATAAACCTCCCCTTAAAACGGTAGGGTGGTAGGGTAAGCGGTGGCGTTGCGTGAGGCGGCAATCTGTCTCTTGATAAGATGTGGAATATAGGTTAATGCTAGTGCACTTTGTTGTGTCTATGAATGCAGTTACTAGTCTGGATGCAATCATGACTCCATTAGGCTTGCAGTGGTTGACCAGTTTTTTTATCACCATTTATTACTACCCATTCGGGTTATACGCCTATGTGTTTTTTGGTTGCTTATGGCATTACTGACCGGAAGAGGCATGGCATCCAGTTCTATATGTGGACTATTCGCCGCTCTGGTGGCACAGAACGTTACCCAGGGTGCACCTATGGAGGTTGTCTACATGTACCCGCAATGAGATGATGTGATGATAGTGAATATGTATTTGTAGGCCAATGTAAGTCTTTAACCTAACTTAAGCCTAATTATTTACCAACTCTTTGTGAACGTTGGGATAATTCCTCTTAAAAAAAATACCCTAGGAACCAGCTTGGAATTAAACCCGGGATTTTGAGCCTCCTAACCAGGTCCACTGACCACTACGCCAAATGCCGATGTACTAATTACAGTAATGGATTAGATATTAGGATGGTTGAATTTATAGAAGGTGTACACACATTTTCGTGGAAAGAGAGAGTGGAAAACCATTTAGAAAAAAAACTATTCTCACTACACCCGACTGGGATTGAACTCCAATTTCCCTATAATCAGTAGTCTAATTTAATGTGAGAGTGACGCCTTAAACCACGTGGTCACCGAAGTGGGTGGTTGATCAGTTAATTGTCTGGCTAGACCCGTTGGTTCAGTCGATTGTCTGGCTAGACCCGTTAGTTCAGTCGATTGTCTGGCTAGAACCGTTGGTTCAGTCGATTGTCTGGCTAGACCCATTGGTTCAGTCAATTGTCTGGCTAGACCCATTGGTTCAGTCGATTGTCTGGCTAGAACCGTTGGTTCAGTCGATTGTCTGGCTAGACCCATTGGTTCAGTCAATTGTCTGGCTAGACCCATTGGTTCAGTCGATTGTCTGGCTAGACCCATTGGTTCAGTCGATTGTCTGGCTAGA
>CABFWB010001366.1:78195-99871 GCA_902151455.1 Timema bartmani | reverse complement strand
CCACGTTAAACTGTAGGTCCTCCATTTCATCCCACAATCACCCTACCATTACACATTAGCGTAAGTGCGTATAACCCGAACGGGTAGTAAGACGCGGTGCTAATAATAATAATAATAAGGTGGGGGAACATATTTGGATCACAAAAGGAGGGAATACGCATGACAACAAGCTCTGACGATTGAATACTTTGGGGCCCACGATGGGTATCTTTGTAAGACACCTGGTTCTCTCCCTGTTGTTAAATGTCGCTGTTGAAGCTTCCTAAAATTAGCCAATCTTTGATAATCGTCTATTTTTCTAGATTTCCTTTTAAGAATATTTTTCATCTGTACTAAATCAGAAGACTTATCATCGCCTTTATCATTAAATAGTTCGGATGGGACGAGAAGCTTCTGTTTAAGTTGTTACATATTATTATTTAACTAAGGCTCCAACAAAAGCCGAAAGGATAGCTGGTATTATGATGCTTAGGAATCTCCCCAATTGAACGGCGATATTTCTTTTTCTATACAACGAAACACCCTTACTAGCCAATTTACGCATACAATTTTTATACTTTATTAATTAATGCTTATCTCTTTTACTAATTTTAATATTATTGTTTAATGTGTTTAGCGCACATTTGCCAAGTGTTGTTATAGCCTCCGGACTGGTGACTTTTAGAATAGCTTTGCACAATTTAGGATTGGCCGTTTTCAACACCGACAGAAATTGCCTATTTTTCTTGACTAGTTTCATCTAGTAGTCTAGAAGGAACAAACACTTTGCAAATAGTGTCAATGTCCGTTTTGAAGCGGAGGCGTTCGTCCGCATTCTAACTCAGATCGAAGAATAAAAATCCGTGAAGTGATTCTGTTGATTTCCTATAGATTATTTGTATTTTGGATGGATTATCCGGATAAACTTGCCTAGTTAGATAGTTTATCTGTGTTTGATCCTTAGGGTTTTTAAATACAACAATGTATTTAGCGTTTATGGAGATGTAACGAGATTTACTCCCCCAATGGAAAAGGTTTTGTGTGATTAAAATAACCGATAGGTTTCTATGGTGACTACCCTTGGTAAAAAGTTCACTCACTCTGTTTTAATAGGCTTCGTTCATTAAATCGTCTAACACGACGAGTTGAGGTCCACCCTTAGTTCTTAAATCAAAATTGTCCGGTACACCCTTGTGTAGTATGACGTGATTAGATAATCGCGATGGAATAGAATTGTTCTCGCTGAAACACTATTCTATTTTATCAAATTTATTCACACTGCACACCTGTTTTAAATTTAAAAGAAAATTTTCAACAAAAGTGGGTTTCCTGCAATTTCGTGTCATCACTCAGTATTTTGTCTGAGTCGCACTCTTTCATAGTTGTTATATGTACCCTGTGACTCTAAATTCTCGATTTATGAGCAGAGTGTACTCGTATCGTTCAGCGAGCGTCTCTTTCATCCCTGTTATAGTGACGTCACGGTTTGAAAGACATGTACACCCACGGAAGAAACAACCGTCAAACTCAAAAATCTCCCGCGTCGTTTACAATAACCGCCCACCTTTCTGCCCAAAATTTCAATCTCGCGTCCATTGAAGGCGTGTTGTATGTGAATATCGAGGTGGGTTTTCTGCAGATAAACTAACCATTTTATGGCTTTCGCAGACTGGCTGTCACCACACCTGTATCCTCCTTTGGGCAGGATGGCTATCGTATTGGGGGCTAAGAACAGTTTTCTAAATAAATGGTTGCACGCCGACGAGATGGTGATCAATTCCCTAAACACGTCCGTTGAACCTAAATTTAGAAATAGATGACGAAATTTACGGCAACCCTTGCGTAATAAATTTACTTCGTCTACACAATAGGCCTCTAAATCTGACTTATTATCGAATATATACCCCTACGCTATCTTCTCCGCGTGTCATATCATAAAGTAATTTCGCTCATTCGGTTTCATATAGTCCACGCCAAACATTTCGGGACCAGGCATCTCACCGATATAATTTAAATTTTCTTCGGTACTAAACAGATAGGGGTAGTGTCCTTTTTTACAGTCTAGTCCAAACCCTTTCGCGATCTGCCTGTGGCATAGGTAGAAAACTTAGGCTGTCTTTAAATTGTATGTGGTTCATCGCCACGCAGAGTATTTGAGTTCCGTCCACGATGATTTTAGGCCTGCAGTTAGTGACAGAAACCTATTTAGGATAAATATCACGTCGAAGCCACGCGAGTTATGCGCTAGACAAACAATCTTATCGGCAAACGGCCTCTGTCATCTCAGGTATTCGATTAAACCGTCCACTGGATTCTCCCAAATGGAATGAGATCGTTTCCCGCATTGTCCGCAATCCTCGTCCATATTATCGTTGAATTCACATTTTACACAATGTTGTACGTGAAGAAAATTCGGTTCGTGCATAAAACAGTCGTTGGTTATAGCTCGATCTTGCTTAGTCTCGAAATCGTAAAATACCATTAGATATTTATCGTCGAGTTCTTTTCGAGTCAACGTCTGCATGTAACAACGATGAGGGTTGTCTTTATTTTGTTTGAACGTCCCGCGGTAGGATTTAAAACATTCGTGATTACTCTTCTTCATTTTGTCGCAAATACTGTACACCTGCTTTAAATCACAAACGTTTTTTCTACCTCGAATTTTATTCGATTTATGATTAGCGAAACAAGTTTCAGACTTTAATAACCTGTTACAATTATTGCAATACACAAATATCTACTAAATAAGATATTATGTTCAAATTAATTTTGATTTTCGGAGAATGCTTCCTTTTTATTTTACTATCAAAATCAGTAAAAAAAACCTATATTTTCACTTTCATTATATTTTTTAGGTTTTTAATAATTAGTTGACCTCGGTGATCTTGGGGTAAAGTGCTCGTCTCAAGACCCGATGTTCGTGGGTTCATACCCAGCCGGAGTTGAAGATTTTTCTTGAGCGATAAAAATCCGTAAAACAACTTCCTTCAGAGGGGAAGTAAAGCCGTGGGTCCCGTGTCGATTGTGGCTTGTAAAAGAAGCCAGGAAGTTATGTGAAAATACCTATCTGACAAAATTTGCAGGCCCTTTCACTCTTGCTCATAGAAATTATCGTGTCCTGTTGTAATTAGTCTGTTCCAAAAGTGCACGTTAAATAAAAAAAAATACATTTTAAATATAATAATTATCAAGTAAATTAGTTGTTCTAAGGTCTTAAGTAAGAAGGGTAAAATATTGTAACTAATACAATTGCCCAAACTAGGGCTGCCATTTCTTCCATATTTTGAGGAAGTGACTCGGTATGTCTTGTTCCATCCCTTGATAAAAAGGAAGAGGTAGCAAAACACCCCATATTCTCACAACAGCCTTAACATAATATTTATGTTTCTAATTTACTATTTGGAGCATAAATACTTTGCAATTTGGGGGGCTGCGGAAGTTGGATGTTGGTAACAAGAGAGTTGAGGGATGAACATGACTTGAAAGAGAGTTTGAATCTTTAAAATAAAATGATAATATATTTTAACTTTTAGAAATGAAAAATTGATTTTATTCAAGTTTAATTGTTTGTAAAATGCTCTTTAAATTGTGTAACAATTATGTTCTTAACATTTTTCCTCCACCTTACTCTAGTTACAATTGAAGTATTGTTGAAAGAGTTTAGCAATACTCTCTCTGAATGTGACTACAACCAATTATTGGATTGATAGTATTGTTACTACAGTTTTTAGCACATCTCTGGGGTAGGTTGTATCGATAAAACTAGACACAAAACTCCACATTTATTAATGTAATTAAATTTATCTTTCTTCATCGGGTCTCACTTAGAATGTTAGAGGAAATGTTCTTGTATTTTTGTGAACATAAATTTCGAAAGAAAAATATTCTGAGTACATCTGGTTGGGATTCAAACCTCGACCTCCCCATCAGACTTAGGCAAACCACACTTTATGAGCCTGACATTTAGACTTTGTGTTCACCAGAGGGGTTAAGGGACCCGCCTCGGTAAGCGAGAAATTCCCACGCAGACGTTCAGCTCTGACGCAATATTTAACAACACGATTCGTTATTTCAAAATATGGTTCACGCCATAATAAAGTCGAATGATCCCAACAGGGCTCTTTTTCCTTAGCAACTCTTTAGTTTGAGTTTTTTTTAATAGAAGAACATGCATGAAAATTTGAAACTAGCTCGTTTTAAGATACTTTTAATCATATTTACGGAGCTATTATACTAGACTCGATCAAAAATGGATCTAGATCTAGCCTTTCTCTAACAAATCCAGAAATTTTTATAGGCTCAAAACATACATTTTTAAGATATTTGAGAACTTGCAGCGAGCTTTCCTCTTTATCTTATGATAGAAAGTTCGTAGTTTTCTTTACCCTCTTTCTTATTGAGATTACAAAGGGTGGTTTTATATGAAGGGGAACGGGAGTATAAGCTTAGACAGAATTGAAAATTAGTTCCAGAAAACGACATAAACTATTGTATTTTAATCCGTGTGGCCTGACAGTGATTGATACTTTTTCATTGACCGAGGCGGTTGCCTTATGTTAATTAACTTACTTGCATACTTGTGACGTGTAAGATTTTTTTTTTACTGTCGCGAACTATCTATGTATTAAAGACGTGAGTTTATTCATTTCAACAATGACACCTGGAGTTCTACCCAACCGATTTTCATGATTTATTTTTTTAAATCATTAAAGCTTATACGCTCAAGAAGTGTCGAATAATTCTAAGTTGTAAAAATATTCAAAGGGGAAGCCGTACTTTCATAAAACGACAAATTCTTTCTTCAGAAATTAATTGAATTGTACCAAAACCCAATTTTAATTTGTAATATATTTCTACAAATAAAAACATTTTTCCTCAAGGAATACCATATCAAAGTTTTAAATTAAGGCCATAGGGGAAAAAGTGGGGAAAGTCCAATTTTAACCCAAATTGAGTTACTTCCATCAGCTGGACAGTCACGAGACCTTTCTAATCCACTTTAAATTATGGCTAAGAGAGTTTTCTTTATTTAAATTAATGCAGAAAAAACCTTTTCTGGGGTCTTATGGGTTTTGAGATATAAAAGTTATCCTGTAAAATATGTTTAATGTGACTTTCCTCCTTTTTCCCTTGTATCCTTTTATTTTTAATATCAAAACCAAAATCTATACATAATTTACATTAGTCGGTGAATGTAAGACAACGTTTCCGTTATCATAAAAAAGATTTGATGTCTCTAATAAATGTTTGTAGTAGGCTCAGCCTTTTAACAATAATGTTTGTCTCTTTGTGTTTCAGGACGCCCCTTTTGGTGGATTCAGCCCCTGCTACGGACTGCCCCATCCCTCAGAAACCAGTCCTTGTGAGGCAACCAGTGAGACACGACTTCACCATAGGTATGGCACTTTATAGGTGGACCAACATTTCTTGACACTTCTATAATAGCTTCATACATAAAACTAAACATCCCCTATCCAGTACACAAGCATCGGCCTATCACTCACACCTGTGGTTACGTGGTATAAGGCGTTATGCTTGCAAAAGACTGGATTGTCTGTTATGGGGAGGTTGAGGTTCAAATCTTAGTCGTATGCGCTGAGTAAAGTAGCGTGATTGACCTATGGGAACCCCAGTTCCTTTGACGGGTCAAATCAATCATGACATCCTGTTTGATAGAATTACCGTTTTAATTGCCCTACATCGCTCATTACAGCGCTGTGATTTTCCCCTTCAAGTTTGACCCCCTTTCCACGTCCGTGAGAAAATTTACAGTTATTCCCCGTTTTTTTTATTAATTTCCAAACTTGTTTGTCTCATTTGATTGTGTGTCGCAGTGGGGGGTTTGGAAGGGAGCTTTTTTATTTATTTATTGGTGTGGGATCTTTTTTGTTTATTGGTAGGGAATCGTGCAGTCTCGGGCTTCGGTCACTCCTCCCGCGACGTGTCGGCAATTCTGCCCGTGAGGGCTGCGGAGCGTACATGAGCATCCTCTCTCGACGGCTGTCCAACATAGAGTGTTCGCTACTAGCTCAGTACAACGCTGTGATTTTCCACCCCTCCAAGTTTGTTCCCCCTTCCACATCTATGATAAAATTTACTGTTATTCCCCGTGGTCCCATATAATTACTTGACCTGGGTGGTATACATCCTGTCACAAACACACTTGAAGAGGGAAGTGATTATCAATGACACAAATGCATTAACTATCACGCAACGTGTACATCCTGATGACACGGATCTTTGTTTAGTTACCGTCACAGCGTTATATTTGATCAAACCACGACTTAGGTGTACGTGCGCGCTAAGTGTCTCCCACCCCTAACCCACCACTCTGGAACTTTAACGACGTGATTCTAATCTATACACAATCTACGGTAAAGGACCGCTATAGTAGGATTTTTACAGGAAAACACCTATTTAACAATTACGTCAAGAGTCATGTGATCTGTAACAGACACTTGACCGCAAAATTATGTATGGATTTTCTAAACTGTTCCTCCTACCAAATAAAAATTAATATATTTATATGTCAAGTCATGTGATCAATGTTGACTGCAAAAATATAATGTTTGTATTTTCTAAACTGTTATTCCCATGTTTGTTGTTTCTAAACTGTTCTTCCTACCAAATAAATTAAATATATTCATACGTCAAGTTATGTGATCTACAGATGATGATCAATGTTTACTGCAAAAAATATAAGTTTGTTGTTTCTAAACCGTTCTTCCTACCAAATAAATTAAAAATATTCATACGTCAAGTCCGTGATCTGTAACAGTCACTTTTGATAGATACTGACCGCAAATAAAAAAAGTTAGTATTTTCTAAACTGCTCTTCCTAGTAGAATCATCCTATAGTTCTCTTCTATGCTTGTTAAGACATTTTGGTGGGCAGTTGTAAAATGCTGATGATATGTTAGTTTACCCGAAATAACGTGTTTTGCACAATTTGGTTCAAGCGTGAATAACAATATGTTGTTTTGGGTAGTTTAATGATCTGTTAAAATTGGTTTTGGGGGGGCTAATCTACATATTTAACAATAGGCTTTCTAAAAAGAATATTTAACAACTTACTTATTTTGAATAGTTGATAATTGATGTCATTTGTTTTGGGAAGTTTAAAAATAAATTATTTAAATAAATGTGATTTAAGAGTGTTTAAAATAATTCTTAAAGGTAAAATCACTTACGCAAATTCAAAATAAATTTAGGAAAGTATTCAAATAACTTATTTTTGAACAACTTGACAGGGTAGTTTACTGAATAAACTATAGAGTTATACCAACATTGATAGTGCTCAGGGCAGGGCTATGTTCTTTCCCTCTTCCTGTATTACTACGTATCTGAGGAAGTATACTCGTGTTTTCATGGAGGGAAATTGGAAAACTCTTCTTATTACACCCATGCGAACCAATTGCGCTATTTGTCCGTCATTAAATTACACATGTTTTAGGTATATTGGATTGTTACTTCCACATTCTGACGGTCGTGAATGCAAATTTAAATTTGAAAAGTAGCAGAGTGAATCACACCGTTCCGCACGTAGGGTTGCAGAATAAGTTTTTGCGTGGAGGGAGAGTGGAAAATCAACCGTAGCGCCGTGTGTCCGTCCGGAATATCCACGTTTAAGGAAATGTACCCACGTTGGAGAGTGGGAAACCACTTAACATTATTGACTCTAACTATTTCTACAAGTGCTTTCTGATGTTAAGGCAGAGACTATTAGACAACTAATAGCTGAACACAGCACGTTAGCTGTATTAATCACCTGAAAGTCTATAATTACTGTCGGGGAATAGGGACTCAATTCACTGATCATGTGTATGTGTTAATTCAACGTCACTCTGAGAGAAAAAATGGCATCTAAAATAAACTATAAAGGTAAGATATATATTTTTTTAGTCCAAAACTACCTGTTTTGTCGTTAATACTCAAGGATAAAGTAAAAAGGAAATAATTTGAGTGTTAAATAGTAAATTCACGAACAAGATATAACGTCATTTTTATTTATCAATTGTAAATGTTGTGATGGTAGAATACAGGCCTAGTCGTAAATTCCAGAATATTCAAATACTGGGAAGGAGTAGCAGCCTACAGATGACAAGTTAGTTAGCCTGTTGGAAGAGTATCAAAATTAATTTACTTATAAAGTGTTATCTTTGCTAATTATGAGGTAATAGAAATTACAAATAAAAAAGTTTTATTTTTAAATATGGTCTCAACTATATTTTGTTGATATAAAAATATGTAATCTCAAATACAATTTAAAACAATCAGTCAACGATATAGATTTGTTTTTTTGGGAGAGGGTAGCAAAATTAATTTAATAAATATGATGTCATAAATATATCAAACAAAAACAAGTTTTAGTGTCAGAAATATTATAAAGGACTCAAACCGAAATTAGAGGAAGTGTACCCACAATTGCATGGAGGGAGAGTGGAAGCTTATTAGAAAACTTCCCTAAATACGCCCGACATGGATGAAGGAATCTATAACATATCCTTTAAATTGAATACTATGGCATGGATTTGTTTAGCTTATCTTGAATATTTATTTAAAATTATATTATCAGTTTACAATAATCACAGAGCCTCCCATAACTCTACATTATCTAATATTTATAATAGGAAGGAAGTAAGGCTGGCTAAATTAGATTTACTAAAGGAAATGTATCTTAAATTTCCAGAGCTGGAAGTGGGAAACGATTTATGAAAATTTCCCCAAAAATAACTTACTTTGGGGTCAATCCCAGACCTTCCTATGGCTATCATCAAAATATGTTTCTAGAATGGAAACTCGAACGTAGTTATCTGGTGATCTGAACTACGCCACCGAAATGGGTTAGCTTGGCAATCAATTGTTGTAGCCACAGGGGGGGGGGTCTACCTTCAGTGAAGAGTGCACCATCAGTATACCATGCAGCTACCCCCTGGCTGGACCTGTGACATAGAGTGCCAATCGACGCAGTGATAAACATACCCGCATTAGCGTGGATGGAGAGTGGGAATAAACCCACAGTACGCGCACTCAGACTCCAAACCCCCTCGAATACCTCCGTGTGAGGGAGGCTATCTGTAGAATGGCTGCTTTGGAAAGATTTTCAATGATATTAGACTATTAATTTTAACTAATATAATATTATTGTTGTAAAAAATGTACGTTTTAGTATCTAAGTTGCTTATGAAACAAGCGCGTCTGACCACGTGGCCACTAAAGTTGATACGCAGTGTTCGGCAAACTGTGTGGGGAGTTAAAATCTTTTATTAAAAACTGTGTTGGAAGAACTAAAATGAAGAAGAAATTTTTGTTGCTGTTGTTTGAAGCACGTTGCTCTGGGTAGCCACGCAATTCATTGCGCGGCTACCTCGGGTAATTGTGTTAGCTATGAAGGAAATTATGGTTCCACCCAAGGTTGGAGAGGGGCTGATTTTATACTCATATTTCGAGGCGACGGTGTAAAACTATTTCTATGTCTTCGGTTCATGTTTATTGTCCCACAACGGTCAAGGTATGATGGAACTGAATGTGTTGCAGTTGCACGCAGCAGTAACGGCCCTGCGCCAGATCTTAAGGCAACCATTCCTTCTATAATCAGAGATGGTATGAAGGTCTCGGTGTGGGACAGTGGTGACTCCAACGACAACATTTTTGGCACCACTCACAACTACGGCTCTAGTTTCTTCAGTGGCAGTGGGATCGTCACCAAAGCTAGGCCCACCATGATCAGCGCCAAATACCGTCTCAAAGAGGAACGACGCAAAGTGCTCAAGATTTCCATTAACAAACTGAAGAAAATAGAGGACCTCAAGAGTTCCTTAAGGAGATCGGTGCTAATCAAAAACACGATGAAACGTCTGCAGAAAGAGGCCAAAGAAGAGAAGTTACAGAAACAGCAGGTCCATTCCTATCCCCGGTGCCATACTCCATACAAGACTCCATCTGGTTTCTCCAGACATACTCCTTGCGAAGATGGTGGTGTCCTGAGCCCTCTCTGTGGGACCAACACCAGTAACTTTGAGGCATCTGTGCTGAATGACACCAACAAGGAGATCACCTCCCCATTCGCTCAAACTCTGGAAAAAAGGAACAACAAATGTTTGCTGGAGGACGAGATCATCAAGTCAGAGGTCTTTCTCATGCCCGAGGACTGTCTTTGTCCGGATTCCATTGATGAGTTGGTGGATGCTACAGAGGTAGAGGCTCGTGCAAGATTGACCTCACCCCCTACCTGCTTGGAGACATGTCCGTCGTCACCCCCCGTCACATGCAGTGACAGTGCCTTCATCTCTTCCAAGAAGCGTCCCTTTGATGAAGTAGAGGATTGCGACGTCCATGCTGTCTTAAGCCAGTTCTACATGCCGCCGACGCCGCGTATGCTCACCTCCATCGATGATACAGACGATGAGGATGAGGATGTGAACGTGGTGGACGTGAACACCTCCCCCATTGCGTCCGTCCCTGTATCTGACTGCAAGCGTCCAAGGCTGGACAGTAGTGGTGACAGACTAGAACAGGAGAATGTCTGACAGAGAGTGTGCTAGCTGAAGTAGACAAGGTTCTGGATGAGTGTGATGACATAGAGGTGGTTCTTGAAGACAAGGAACACATTGAGAAGATGTTGTTGTTGTGTAGTGGAGGCACCAGGACACCTCTTGTGAGGTCTGATCCTTGTGGGGTCGACCCAAAGAATCCTGTTAATCCTGACCCAAGTTGGATTCACCCAAGGACCAGTGTGAGCTCTGACCCTTTGTGGGTCGACTCAAGGACCCCTGTACGCCCTGATCCTAATTGGGTCAAAGTTAGGACGCTTGTGAACTCTGACCCATTTTGGGTTGACCCAAGGACCCCTGTAAGCCCCGATCCTAGTTGAGTCAACATTAGAACTCCTGTGAACTCTGACCCGTGTTGGACTCCTGTGCTCCCCCTCTACCCCATTTCTCTGACATGATGGTGCTGGAGGAGATATGACCCCGTTGTTTTTACTCTCGGTGATAAGGTAGATAATCTAATTTATGATAATTTAAAAATTCATAACATTTGTAAGGTCAAATATTCAAACAATTATAAGATAATTAAAACGGGATTATATTTTAGAGATAATTGTTTTCAATTACTTAATTGTATACAAAGTCTTATTTGACATAGTTGAATGATAAAGTAAAATATACTATTTAAAGCTGACAGGTAAAACGTACTAAAGTGTCATGAAGATTTAACAAACTTATATTTGAAATCACGTAAATAAGGTTGGATATGAAAATAGGTTTTACACTCTACCTCCACGCAAATGCGAGTGCACATCCTCTCAAATCAACAACCCCTAGAAATAATGATGACGAAATAACTTACGTAAATTTAATAACGCCAACATCAATGTGGGATCAGCTGTGAATATGTCTAGAACGTAAAGTTTTGCAGTGAACAAGTTTCATGGGGGTATAACAAACTTGAATTTGAAAACATGTAAGCAAAACATATATAGCTTTAAATCTTGATAATGTATTACTAGAGTATGTTTTAACGTCTACACCCCTCCCTCATACCCTATAAATACAAGTTCATTTAGCTTATAAGCTCAGTCTCAAACATTATGGACAAGTTGAAACATCCATTTTCGACCATCATCAGTGGACCTTCCGGCTGTGGGAAGTCACATTTTGTAGACGACTTTATCCGTCACTTGGACACAATGTGTGACGTTAAATTTGATAAAATCACCTGGTATTATGCTTTATGGCAACCGGGATTTGAACAAGATGGGACAGGTTCCCGAGTTTTGTAAGGGCTTGCCGGAAATGGATGGCGACTGTAATGACTCTGCACAGCTGATTACCCTGGATAACCTGAGATGTGAAGTCAACGAAGTTGTCGTTGATCTTTTCAACAAAGGGTGCCATCCAATTCCTTTAGAAAGTCTAATTTATTCATCCTTCCTTCCTGTTATAAATAATAGCTAATGTAGAACGATGGCAGGCTCTATGATTATTGTAAACGGACAATATAAGTTTTAATAAATATTAAAGATAAGCTAAATAAATTCACGTCATAGTATTCAATTTAAAGGACATTATTATAGATTCCTTCATCCATGTCGGGCGTATTTAGGGAAGTTTTCTAATAGGCTTTCCATTCTCCCTCCGTGTAAATATGGGTACACTTTCTCTAATTTCTGCTTGAGACCTTTAGAATATTTCTGAAATTAAAACTTGTTTTTATTTGATATGTTTATGACATCATATTTATTAAATAAATTTTGCTAGCCTCTACCAACAACACAAGTCTATATCGTTGACTGATTGTTTTAAAATATTTGAGTCAAGGTCCCCATAATTGTATTTAAGATTACATATTATTATGTTAACAAAATATAGTTGAGACAAAATTTAAAAATAAAATCTCTTTGTATGACATTTCTACTACCTCATAAGCAGCAAAGATAATAGTTTATTAGTAAATTAATTTTGATACTCTTCCAACAGGAAAACTAACTTGTCATGTGTAGGTTTCTACTCCCTCTCAGTAGTTGAATATTCTGGAATTTACGACTAGAACTGTATTCTACCATCACAACATTTACAATTGATAAATAAAAATGGCATTATATCTTGTGCGTGAATTTACTATTTAACCCTCAAAATTAGTTCCTTTTTACTTTCTCCTTGGGTTTCAGTCCACCATCACAACAGTTACGATTTATAAATTAATGTGTTAAATATGTGTGTGTGAACTTGATACCTTACCTAATATATATATATATATAAATTAGTAGAAAGAATAAACAAGTATATTATTATTGCAAGCAGTTTCACTGTTTGGATAGCGTTTATAAATTTAACTATAATTGGTTTAAGGTAAGATATTAAGTTCACACACACATGTATTGTATGTATGTATATTTGTATATTATATATATATATATATATATATATATATATATATATAAAATACAAATCAAGCTTTGTTGTTTTAATTCTCTTTCGTTTTGTTTGGCATTTCTAATATTGATTCAAGGTCCTCATAATTGTCATTGATATTACTTTGTAAGCTATCTATTTATTATGTCAACAAAATATAGTTGCGAGTATTAGATGATATTTAAAATAAATGTATTTCTATATCACTTCTTTTGGTGCCTCTGCTGGTGTTTCTTTTACAAACCATAAATAAATTTTATAAAAAAAAATGAACGTAATAGATTTGTATGTGTATGTGAACTGGCCACCTTACCTTAGACCAAATTTAGTTAAATTTATAAACACTATCCAAACATTGAAACTGTTTGCAATAATATTTTTTTCATTCATTCCAATAATTTTAATATATAATATATTATACCAATCAGCGCTATTTGATATTTCATTCCAGCAAAGCTGTCTCACGTGTATATTGCTAGCTCTTCCCTGTCTTTGAGTATCCAAGGATATCCAAATAGCATGTTCTAAGGATTTTAAAAATAATAACATTTTATTACTAGTTTTTTTATTGACAAACAACAATTAATTAATTAAATTTAAAACATTCATAGCGTGCAGCGACAACAACATAGTTTTTTTTATTGACAAGCATCAATATTATTATTATTATCTAGGTCTTGTGACCACTACAGGTAATTAAGTTGAGAGTTTAGAGTGCAACACGAATTATATAATTGTGATAGCAAAAAAAAACAACATAATCTCTCTTTTACCTAATACAAAAACATCAGGAGAGATTTATCATTTCTTCTGCCATCTATAAAATGAGTATGAGTAACTTCCAAAACAGTTCAGGACACGCTGAGAGGCGATATAACGCCTATTGACAATAACTCCAAAGTTTTTACCTGACATTCTTACTCTTCCCACACCGTCAAGCACAATAACGTTCGGTACATTGCTGGCCTCTTACGATAGCACAACGTTATAACTTTTGTTTTTCTCAAGTTCGTTTAAGTAATTGACACGATTGCATTCCTCTTTTTCGATCTGGTCTAACGCTCTGCACAATACCTCCTCGTCCCAACAGACATCCTGGTGAACCTCTGGGGCAGGATTTGAAGTCGTTTGATAACATTGATGTTTGTGTCGAATAAGGTTGGATAGCTTTGCGTAGGACATGCTACATTTAAATGACATAATCGCAACTGAAGATGCATTTAAAGAAATTGTTTGAATAAATATCCCTGTCCACGTCTCGGGAAACACTATCGCTCAAGCAGCAACTCCCTCTACTCACAAACTGAAGTGTATTAAGAATATTATAAAATATTTATACGTGTTCCCCTCTCACAGAGTAAACGTGATTCAAAGGGTCAAAAATATTATCCCCAATATGTCACCGCTAGCTCCGATGACGTCAGCAGAGTTGGTAAGAATAGTAATGTAGGGAAATAAGACTACGGCAACATATTATATTCAGGTAGCACGCCTAGTTTTTTAATTCACTTTTAAACATCACACTTTGTCCTCCGAGATATGTCATACAGCGTGGCTTAGATATAAATAGTCTACAATCCAGATAATAGGCAGACTTTGGAAGGAGGACGTTACCGAAACTACCCAAACCGATTATGTAGTCATTGGACGTTTCACCCATAATTTTAACATTTGAATAAGTTTGGTACATTGATAAATCCTCGAGGTTTATTGGTTCTTCGGACTTTACCTCCTCCTCTATTGGTGGTGGGCACGCGTGTGACTCCGGCTGTGAGTACTCTGCTGACTCTGATGTCTGGTAGCCAGGAGAGTCTGGTGGTGGGTACTCAGGTGACTTTGGTGGTGGGTACTCAGGTGACTCTGGTGGTTGGTACACTGGGGACTTGGGGGATGGGACCGGTGGCTGCAGCGTCATGAAGGGTGGTGGCGGGTGGTTAGAAGCTCGTAAGGGTGGTGGAGGCCTGGGAAACACAGCCTCAACGTATCCTTTGCTGAAATTGTACACAGCACATGTCATATTACACAGGTATTACTCCTCAATTCTCTCGCGGGGTATTACTTCAGTCACTCTTATTGTGTGACAGGTGAATCGCAAAACTCGATGTAGCCTTGTTCCTGTGGCACACCTCTGTCGTGGTTCACTACTTTGTAAATTACATGTCCAAGCCACACTGTGAATATTTTCTGCTGTCATATAGGCACGCCCCACAATCGTATGACCCACAAACATGAAATTAACATAGTCGGTTCAAAGCATGGTAAGCGTACCTGACCGCTAAACGCGTTGAATGATTTGCTGAATCTTTAACCTCTCCACTGTCTTTAATACAGAGTGCTATTTCACTAACCCGGTACAATTCAGTAGTACACGTCTTTAACTCTTGCACTGATGCTAAGCTTGTTCTAACTGCCAGTATAGGAGTGTTGTCTGATGTTGCTGTTAACTGCCTACACTGCTCGATGCTGCTGCCAGTCTCTTAAACTCGTTCAAAGTTTTTATTCTGGCGGAGGTAAATATCAGTTTTTCCTTATTACGACCACACACGTCTTCATCTGTTAGAGTACCAAAACGACAAGGTATAAATACACAAAACTCGCCATCTAGATAGCCTATTAGACGTTTCCCTAAATTTGTATTAACCGCATTTAATTTATCCACCAAGTACTTAAGATCGACGATTAGAACACACAATTTTATGGTATGCATGGTGTTAACAATATTTACCAGCTGCTATAACTTGTCCGTCTTGATCCGCTCTACAAACTCTTATAAATAGTTGACCAAGCGACCCCCCTATATATTCACCCCCTCCCTCCTACGATTGACGTCACGTGGTCTTGTGGTCGTACGAGATGAAAAGGGTTAATGACCTCACGGTTTGAAGAACGTGATATTTTCTTGGCTCGACTTGTCTTGCTGAGCCGCCAAACTGTCGCCAGGTAGTCATGTCCCTTTTGGGCTATTCCTCTAAACCCAAACACTCGGTATGGCCATTTTAGGGGTGCAAGAAATAACAGTAAATTTTCTCACGGATGTGGAATAAGGGTTAAACTTGGAGGGGTGGAAAATCACAGCGCTGTACTGAGCCAGTAGCTAACACTATGTTGGACAGCCGTCTAGAGAGGATGCTCATGCACGCTCCGCCGCCCTCACGGGCAGAATTGCTGACACATCATGGGAGGAGTGATCTACGCCCGATACTGTACGCTCCCCTTACCAATAAATAAAAAACTCCTACCTAGTATTAAAAATCTTTGTAAGGTAAGTTAGGCCTAACTCCAAGGTGGATAATTTTTTTGAACTTTTTATCTATGTAAATTAAGGTTGGAGTGTAGGGGACGTGACACATGGTCAGTGTTTTGATGGTTTTTATTGAAAAATTTTTGTTTTACCAAAATAAAAAAAATAATGGTTCGGTACAAACGTAAAATTTAATTTTCTTCACATGATGATATCAATAATAGTGTTAAATATAAGGCGTGAGCGGTATTATCTAACGAGCTTTTTAAATGAAGAGAAAAAGCTGTCATTAAATTTCAGGACATCCTTGATAGATATTCAACAAACTGTTGGGGTCACCATGGGAAGAAAATTAAACTTTGTGTTTTTACTGTAGCAATATTAGATTTATTTTGACCAGTAAAATGTTTTTCTATTAAAATTGCAAAAATACTATAACCTTTTCTCTCGTTCCCTGCACTCTCAGCTCAAGAGAGCTGCATAGTAGGGAAGTGAGACGCGTTTCAGACGTTTAAAAAGCCCGCATTATTTAAGAAGTTGTTTGAAATTTTTTTAATATAGTTTTTAACAAAACTTAGGCGAAAATTATTAGCGGGCTTCTGATGAGTTAAAAAGTTAAAATTCTAAAGTTTTATTTAATTAAACAACTATTTACGCGAAAATTTATACTTCTCAGATTAAATCGAAAGGTTTATAAACTTAGATCTAGCCTCAGTCTATCAAATAAAAGTCTTGTTTTGATAGTCATAACAGAATATTAAGATAATGTGGGATTGCTTTATAAGATTTTATGTGTGAAGTTATCAAAACAAATTTAAAAAAGAGTTTGGACTTAAAATTTAAACTTTTTAACAGGTCAGAACTTTCGCCTACATGTGGTTTAAAATAATATTAAAACATATCAAACAATTTAATAAATGACCAGGGTTTTCTAAACATCTGCAATGCGTCTCAATGCTCTCCAATGTCACTGGCTTAAGGCTTATTATTTTTATGTAGGGCTTACTTTCAGAAAGAAAATGGGAAGATCATTAGCAAAGCTTCCATATAGCCCCCTCCAAAATGAATCTTCACATCTAAAATAAATATGAATTTTGGTTACTCTTAGACTTTAATTTTAAACTTTAATTTCTCTTTCTTTTTTCGTTCTTCTCGTAATGTTTAGCTTATAATAGCAGATATGTCAACAAATCTGATTTACAGTATTCATTCTTGACAGTTGTCTGATGAATATAATTACTTCTGTCGTTAATTCCACGTTTAATTAATTTGTATCTCGTAACATGATGTTATTGTGTTAGCTGAGACGTGTGTGCTTGTGGTCCAGTTCCAGAGCAGAGACCGGATGCTGTGAATGCCTTCCTACCCCCTGTGGAATACCCCGGAGGACAGGGCAGGGTGCGGTCTGCCACCCCTAGCTGTCACGGGGAGGATGAGCTTGAGTTTAGGTAGCCTGGAGAGCGCTGACCATCGGGAGACGGAGAGAAATGTATCACCCCAGGTGAGAAACTTGGACCATTTCTCTGTAATCGGCGCTTGCTATATCCACCTGATATAGGTGCTTGCTATATCTCCCTGATATAGGTGCTTGCTATATCCCCCTGATATACAGGTGCTTGTTATATCCTCCTGATAACCAGGTGCTTGCTATATCCCTCCTGATATACAGGTGCTTGTTATATCCTCCTGATATACAGGTGCTTGTTATATCCTCCTGATACACAGGTGCTTGTTATATCCTCCTGATATACAGGTGTTTGTTATATCCCCTGATGTACAGGTGTTTGTTATATCCCCTGAAATCCAGGTGTTTGTTATATCTCCTGATATACAGGTGCTCGTTATATCCCCTGATATGCATGTGCTTGTTATATCATCCTGATATACAGGTGCTTGTTATATCCCCCTGATATACATGTGCTCGTTATATCCCCTGATATACAGGTGCTTGTTATATACTCCTGATATACAGGTGCTTGTTATATCACTCTGATATACAGCTGCTTGATATATATCCTCCTGATATACAGGTGTTTGTTATATCCCCCTGATAAACAGGTGTTTGATATACACCCAGATAAATTATATATGTGGGCACGTGAACAACAAATAGGTTGAATACCTCTGTTGTAGCTCAATACTATACAATGTATTCTTTCCAGGTTCCAGTCCGGTCTCTTCACTCATCCAAAAATGGCAGAGTACTGGAAGATGAAGAGAAGGAAAGAACCATCAAATTTCAGCACCTCAAGGTGGGTTGATTTTTTTTTAGCATCGCGTCTTACTACCCGTTCGGCTTATACGCTTATGTACTAATTACACTAATGGTTTGACGGATTAGGAAGGTTTTATTTAAAGGAAGTGTACCTTCATTTGCGTGGAGGTAGAGTAGAAAACTATTGTGGAAAAAACCACCCTCAGCACACCCAACCGAAATTTGAACCTTGATTTCCCCGTCATCGGTAGTCAACGGATTTAATTGTTTAACTCTCTAAAAGATTATTTATTAATGAACCTATCTTGTTTTAAACTTAACAAATGGATCCTTACTAAGAATATCAACAATTTCAGTCTTGGTTTGAATCCTCCACCCACATTATTTTGCTAGAAATGGGGGTGAAATGTACGTTTTCCTTAATATAATTGCTCAAAAGAAACACAAACCCGTGACGATTATAAAGGTGTCTTAACCGCTACACTCTTATTGCACTTGGTTGTCATTGACGAGGTGAGGTCAGGGGATTAAATCCCGGATGAATGTGCTGGGTAGGGTCATTCATAGTTTTGGTTTTTAATGATTGCTTTTAAAACTAAGGTTGGTATTGGCTTATTTGAGCGTCGAAGGGGTTCTGCTAGTAAAAACAATTCAGTGTTCATCCGCTTGATGAGATAACACTTTTACAAACTCTACAAACTCAAGTGTTAGACTGGCCTTCTGATGACGGGGAGATTGAGGTTAGAATCCTGGTCGTGTCTACCGAGGGTGATTTTTCCTAAATGGTTTCCCACTCTCCTTCCATGCGAATGTAGGTATATTACCTCTGATATCACAGAGTCCTACAACCTATTCAGGTTATACACATGTATGATAATTACTTTAAAGGAGTAGGGATTAGGAAGGAAGCATTTTAGAGGTAATATACCTACATTCGCATGGAAGGAGAGTGGGAAACCATTTAGTAAAAATCGCCCTGGGTAGACACGACCGGGATTCTAACCTCGATCTTCCCATCATCAGAAGGCCAGTTTAACACGAGAGTGACGCCTTAGACCGTTCGGCCCACTGAAGCGAGCTACAAGCGGATTTAATCAACAATTCTTGCCAAAGCGACGGAAGGATATTAGTGATACGGATGAAGATAAAACAGTCGATCTCTGAGCTGTCAGGAAATTGCCCAAATTACCGTGAACCAAAACTCCTTCTTTTAGGAGCGGGAAGCAGAGTCTGTGTCCACCAGCCCCAGCTTCGCCGCGTCGGACTCGTCCAGGCTCGTGATGACCACCACAGAGGTAATCGACCTCAACACCCCCGTGCACGACAGACTCACCACCACCACAACCGTCTTCGAGACGGGACAGACTGACGACCCTCCTGAAGAGGAACCTCCAGTTCTACAGTCCTCGTCTGGGGTCATTGACCTGCATCTAGAGGTAAGGGCCGTCCTTAAACTACGGCAAGGTTTTGGGGGTAAGGGGGTGAATTCAGTATCTTCTTACGAGCGGGGGAGGGGGTAAGAAAGGATCAAAATCCATCTTACGTAAGGTTGTTTTATCAATGTTTATGGTGAGACAAAATAAAAATAAAAATTTGTTATAAAATAAATATGTTAATATTAATTATAAATTTGACTTATATTTAATTTACTATAGTATGACGTGTTACACCTAATTTTACTGAGATTCAAGCATTCTAATATTTCACATCACTCTCTTAGTTACCAATCTTTACGTCTAAGAATAATTAAACTATTCAAGTAATCTAATTTACCAAATCGTAGAAAAATCGCGTAAGATAGAGGGGGGACGGAAAATTTTACGATCCATCACGTGGGCGGGAGGGGGAGAGAGGGGGGTAGTCGGTCCAAAATCATGTGAAAACGCCCCACGTAATTTAAGAACGCCCGCTAGGTCAGGTACCGTGGCGTGCAGTGGAGTTTTGCCTGGGTAAGAAGAGCCAACGTTCTTGTGAATTATTCTCCTCAATCGCTAGAACACTTTGGGCCAGGTATCAATGAACATACATTCCCATGTGGGAAGTGTAGAGAAGAGACTAGCCTACGTGTGACTGGTCAAACGGGGACCAAGTCAATGAACATACATTCCCATGTGTGGAGTATAGAGAAGAGACTACGTGCGATTGGTCAAACGGGGACCAAGTCAATGAACATACATTCCCATGTGTGGAGTATAGAGAAGAGACTAGGTGTGATTGGTCAAATGGGGACAGAGGGGGTTGGAACATGTAATAGAATACGGTTTTGACATGGTCTGACCAGTTTAGATGGCCGCGTGGTCTAACGCGCTACTCTCGCGATGGTGGCGAGGATGGTGAGATAGTGGTTCGAATCTCGGCTGTGTATACTGAGGGTGGTTTTTCCTAAATGGTTCCCCACTCTCCACACAAATGCGGGTACACTGAATCTAAATTCAACTTTCCTCATCCACAACCCATTAGCGTGACTAGGCATATGCATATAGCTCGAATGGGTATTAGGACAGGGTGCTTAGTAAAAAACAAGCTCTGCTTACCCTGTCAACGCTCCACGATGCGACACTGGTCAAGTAACACATCTATCAAACAAGGGCAACATTTTGCTCAAAAGAAAAAGACAAATGAGAGGTCAAATGGGACAATCTAACATATTGCAGTTATCTATCGACAATTTTTAAGTAGGGTCCAATTTGCTTAAAAAGAACCTTTTATAAAATAAAAATATGTTTTTTGCTGTCAACCTTGATTACATTAAACTATATTATTAGTAAGCACGTCCATCACAGATTCAGCCCTAAACTAAGAGTGAAGAATGACCTTGAGAACAAGATGACATCTTGATAGCTCAGTGGTAAACCATTGGTGCGATTCCCGTGTTCAGTGTTTTTCAAGCTATTCGTATTTTATAGCTGTTATCTTATAAATATTGACAGTGGCGGATTTACGACTCTGTCTCCCATAGGCACAAGTTTATTTGCCACCCACTTTTTCTTACCTTAATTTATAAACTTCAAAATCCCCGTTTACCCCCCTACGACCCTTTATACACCGACACATATCTATCATATACACAAGTACAATCTGTGGAATGACAGATAAAAAGTGCTTGCATTATTCTATCAAATATTATAGTGAGGTTTTAAAAGTAGTAAGAATCTAAGCACAGACTTAAAAAATTGAAATAAATACTCTTGCACTATCACAACCAGTGGCGGATTTAAAATGTTTGCGCCCCTAGGCACAGCTATAATATGCACCCCCCTTTCCCACTCCCCCCATTTTTTTTGTCAAGGACTTTAGGAAGTTTCGGTGGAAAGAGGTGTTGGG